>JACM01010053.1:0-37807 GCA_000787095.1 Periophthalmodon schlosseri
CCCCCCTCCTTTTTCCCCTTATGCATTTGTGGGAAGGGTGAAGTGGAATTGAGTGAAACTGATCTCGTTTGGTGGGTGGCGAGTAGGTAGGGGGGAGAGGGATTGGTTTGGGGTGGCTATTGATTTGATAAGCGGTGCCAGGCGTGATGTGGGGAGGAGTGCGCTGAAAATGCAGTGCGCCGTCAATATGATAAACAGCCACTTACGACAGACACGTATGGATATTGGTTATACTATGCGATGTCGTGAAATGGCTTTTATTAGATTTTAAAATGTACGGTGATTGGGCCCAAATGAATATATGAGCTTAAAATGGTCATGACTAGAGACAGAAGTCCAGGACAACTGCATTTAAAGGTTACGTCTCCATGGCGATGGTACTGCTTTTGAAAGGAATGTTCCAAAACTATGGCATTAAGCTTATCTCTATGGAGACCAGCACACACTAGAAATGATACATGAGAAGAATTCAACTTTTGCGAATTTGGTGAAAAAACGTGTATAGAAGTTTTTGTGTAATATTACTACATTATAAAGAAAAGTATTTAATAAGAAAGTATTCACCATCGATCATTCCCGAAAGCATGAAATGTAAGTGTTAGTGTTTGAGTGTTCTCAAAATTCACAATTGGACCACACGAGTGAAAAAAGTCTGGTTAGCGCTTTGACTCTCAATAAGAAGGTTGCAGGTTCTATTTCCGGATCTTGTAGGGCTTTTTCTGAGTTTGCATGATCAGTTTGCACGATCCAGTCAGCCTTTCGCCTAAAACCATAAACAACAGGCTAATCGATTACTGAAACAATCGTCAACTAATTTAGTAACCAACTAAACAGCAACTGGTCTATACACTGTTTAATATATTTTGTTCCTCAGTGACGGTGAGCAGAATATGTGTGATCAAAGAGAGAGCATTGCGTTTCAACAAACTAATGTCCCCAATGTAATGTTACCACAGTGTGCGCTATTGATTAATATTAATGCATTTGTTAGCACACTCTGACACGACATCAAGAGCAGCCGCCGCTAAAGCAAGTTCATGTCCTCACATAAACCAGCACGGATCACACTTTGGAGTGCAACTGACCACATGTTAAGCTAAGGTAAAATGATAAGACGTTCGCCACTTACAGAAATGGTCTTGATTTCATTATTGAACATCTAATTATGAAGCAGCATATTTGAGTAACCGTACGTAAAAGGGTAACATCGTGATCTAAATATGTTATGCATTAGCAGTTAATACCCCATAGAAACGTAGTACCCTCAGTTTACGGCTTCGCTCTAAGGGGAAACTCTCATACAATAAGTAAAGCTTACAATTGCTCTGAGTGAGTTACACACCATGTTAGCTAAAAATATCCTAACGTGGTGAGTGCAATAATTTTTGTCACATATTTGAAAATATTGTGATGAAAAGGTGCTCAGACAGTGTTTTTCATTTTGACTGCACCGAAATGGGGCCTGGAGATGGAGATTTACGGTGTATGTTGTCGCTACCATTTCTCAACAAATAAGAAACTTGAAGTGGACATATAAACCATTATTTTTGCCGTTACTGGCGTGTCTGGCATGTCTCTCTGCCGGAAGCAAGTGGCATGAACAACGACAAACAAAAACTACTTTTAGCAGCCATTTAACAACAGGGCCGGAATTAGAACAGTGATGGTTTATCAACTTAAGGAGGGGTTAGGATGCATTTTTTTGAGTTTTCTCCCATGTTATAATGTTCCCTCATCAAAAACATGCCTGAAAGGGACTTTAGATGATGATTTAGCGATCTCTCCCGGGCCCTATTCAAACCCTCCTTGCGGTTAGCTTGATGACGCCTCTTGTACAAGGCTCAGCCCACAAACCTACGTAACCAGGAAGCTCTCTGCTGCGCTCCCACACAGACAATTTTTATAAATATACAAAAGCATGATACAAAACAATACACTACAACTTCACAAACCTGATGTGATGTCACGTTACAATGTCCCCTCATCAAAAACGTGACTGAAGGGGACTTTAGATGTCATCCATGCATGTTGCAGTGATTTAGCTACCTCTCCTGAGCTCTATTCGTACCCTCTTTACAGTTAGCTGTGAGATTCTGTCCAACGCTCAGCCCACAAGCCTACGTCATCCACGCTCCCACACAACAAAAGCATTTGGATGCTCGGAATGCATAAGGTAAGTGAGGAATAACTTTGGACCGCTGCAAACTGTTTAAAATGAACTAGTTCTGTTTTTCATTTTTAAGACGGCAAAAATCAGGTACAGCGCATTTGATGAAGAAAATACAACTCCAGGAACAAAGTTATAACATGGTAAGAAGCTCTAAAAAGTACATTTTAAGTGATATATCGCAAACATGACTACGATTTGCACAATCTTTGAAATTACAACCAAATCCCCAATAATATTTCATTACCTCACATCCGATGACCCACCTCGAAACCTACCTAAGCAACAGATGGCAACCCCCTTTCTCTTCTTACAATGTCTGAATACGCCAACTTCTCTGTCGCCCCCCTTGTTCTAAATCCTCTTAACCTCCATGCTAACCCCGATACCTCCCCAACGCTAACTTGCTGGCGCACTTTCTACCAACGCATACCCCCTCCCCGACCTCCCTCGCCTCCCTTCCCACAGCCACATTCTTGCCACCCCTCCCCCCGCCAACCTCCCTCCGTCCAAAGTAACCCTAAAATATTCTACCCGGGACGCCATCTGCGACCCGGGGAAAGTGGGTGTCAGCGGTTGTCTGACCTTTTGAGTGTTTTGTTTTTTCTGCCAGTTGGCTGTGATCTTTAGTTGAACCATCCAGCCCGTCTACACTCTTAGCTGCGCCGATTAGGGCCGAACAATTTGTGATTTTTCTGTTAGATTTGTGATTTATGTTTTAATAATGGGATTCTGTTCCAAGTTGACATTTTAAACGCGTCCAGAAGATTTGACAAAACGACTGAAATATGAACTAAAGCAATATTCAAATTTCAGAATACGAGGGTTCCAGGCCTTCAGTCGACCAAAATTTGCATTAGTTGACAAAGTATTTCATTTAGATTATAGGGATTTATATGAGACGACAGCAGAAAAGAGAAGTTAGTTAGTGAGTGAGTTTGTTGAAGATTTGGTATTTCTTGGTATTTATTAAAAAAAACAGATTAAAGTCATGTTTCACAAGTTGAGTCTGTATATAAATGCATTTCCTTGTACATTTTTGCGACAGTAGCTTAGTTGGTAGAGTGTTCGTCCACTGATCTGAAGGTTGGCGGTTCAGGTCCACTGACCCATAGGTTCGAGGTGCGATTCTAGCTCCCACAGAATGAATGCTGTTGCTGTGTCCTTGGGCATGACACTTAACCCACCTCGCCCCCAGTGTCTGCGCACACTGGTGTATGAATGTGTGTGTGAATGGGCGAGTGGTTCCTTGCTGTAAAGTGCTTTGAGTGACTTGAAGTTGGAAAAGCGCTATATAAAAATGTGACCATTTACCGTAATAGTTTTTGTCTGAACTCAGGTGCAGGTGTAGAGTTGTGAGGGTCAGATACATAGAGATAAGTAATAGTTTCGTTAACCACACTAGCAGTCAAGCAGGACTAGCGTTATACAGAATAAGATGTTTTCGTGTTTGTGGAGGAAATGATGGTACTTCAAAAACTGCAGTCTTTGCAATTTGCTAAATTGTCCATTTAAATTGCAATTTGGATTCGATTGCGGAGTGTAAGTGATTGTCTAACCTTTTGAGTTTTTTTTTTACTACCAGTTAGCTACAATCTTTAGCTGAACCTTCTAACCCGTCCACACCCTTAGCAGAAATGCCGCGCCAATCCACCAATAAATGCTGCACTAAATGAGCAGAGTACGCTAGCGCAGTTTCACACCCTGCCACGGATCAATATTGTGCATATCTGTCTTGGATGCTAGTTGGAAGCATGCCTTGTCTGATTCATTTCACGCTGTGCTGTGCTAAATTGTGTTTCTCAACCGGGGGGACAGGCGTCGCTACAGGAACATAAGCACTTTGTTTTAAAAAGAAGAAATTGGAAAGTATTTATCCTTTGCAACAAAAATGATAGAATAAATAAATAAGAGAAATTAAAAAGGGAGCTGAAATTTCTGTTCTGCTTATCAGGTTTAAAACTTCTTTAAAGGTCCTATATTACACAAAATTGACTCTGTGAGCTTTGAAGCCATGACAGAATGTTTTTACCTCATCAAAAACATACCCGGAGTTGTGTATTGAGTCAGTCACATATGTTTGAGCAATCCTTTATTATTAGTCTGTCTACATCTCCAAAGCTCAAAATGCTCTGTTCCACCTTGTGATGTCATGAAATGGTAGTTTTCAAATTGACAGCTACCTTTTAAAATTAGTTCAGCAGAGACTGATAATTCAGGGGCTGAAATTATCCAAATGATTCTAGTGAAGGTGTATGGAGTTTAAAAACACAGTGGAGCACTTCCTGTATTACCAGATGACATCACAAGGTAGAACAGATTGTTTTACGTTTGAGAGAATTCCTACACCTAAATATGCAGGATTTGTGTGTTTAAACATGTGTGAATGAAACGAAACAAAACTCTGGCCATATTTGTGATGAGGAAACAGCATTATAACATAGATCAGAAAGTAGTGTAATATGGGCCCTTTAAAGTGCATAAGACACGTTTGACTAAAAATCTTGCCTAGGTTTTTTCTAGTGTTTCTTTTTATTTTTTGTTTCAGTGAAGTTGACAGTTTTACTTCCTGTTTGGACACAGGCAGCATAATTATATGACAAAGGTATTTCTATAACTGTTACCTAGCAACCACAATGTTAACAGGTGCCAAAACTTGTCTACATTAGACAATAGCTATGATTAGACTAATACAAATAAATAACATTTTTTTGTTAAATGAAGGTTTAAACTGTCAGAAAAATGTGTTACTTGTGCATAAAATGTCCTTGCATTTTGGCAAGTATTTTTGGTGTTTATGACTTGGCAGATAGAGGTAGTATGTGTTTTGGAACTAACTGATACTTCCTGTATTTTTGTACTTTTACTTTTTTCCTTAAACTACCACTTAACTGTATTAAAACTGATAATGATAAATATTTACCATAGGTACTATGCCACCAATCCAAGTTGACACTGACGTTTGAAATAAAACTGAAATATGAACTGCCAAACTAATAGAATCCCACGCATTTCAGAACATGTTTGTAGAGGTTTAAAGAGGGTATTTTAGTTCTACAGGGTATTAACTGCTAACACAATAGCATATTTAGATCACCATGTTACTTTTTATTGTTTTGAAAATGCCATATTTGGCGAAAACAACATATTAACATGTTTTATAAGTTTCACTTTCATTTTGACGCCCTCCCTTTGCTCTACGTTCTAAGTCACTCCCCCTTCAGAGCGCTATGACAACACATCTGCTAATGAAACTACTGCACATTTGCATCAGGTTTGTCAAGTTGCTGTGTTTTGTTTGATGCCTTTGCATATTTATGGAGAGCATGGCGTGTGGGAGCATGGATGACGTCGGCTTGTGGGTTGAGCATTGGACAGAATCTTACAGCTAACCTTAAGGAGGTATTTTGTTGCTTGCAGGAGACATTATCTTATGTAATTAACTGTAGCCTTTGCCATTTGCTAATTGTGACCATTCAACCAAGAAATTTTCATTTGATTGCAATTAATCCCGCAGCCCAAGGGGGAACATGGGCACATAATAACACCACACAGAGGGGCCCTAGGTGGTCTGGGAATTGAACCTTTCAAGACCTTTTCATTACACTGCCAGAATACTAAGCATTTTTTCAGGGTCTTTGCTACTTCTTTTGTCCGGAAAGTAGAGCAAATGTAATAGCTTAACAAATTAGTATTAAACATAACATTGTTTATGGAGTTGTTTTTTTACAGTCTTAAAACATGACAAACACAATGGTAAATGGTCACATTTTTATACAGCGTTTTTCCACCTTCAAGGCGCTCACATCACTTTAACATTAAGGAACCACTCACCCATTCACACACTCATACACCGGTGTACGCAGATACTGGGGGCGAGGTGGGTTAAGTGTCTTGCCCAGCGACACAATGACAGCATTCATGTGTGGGAACTGGATTCACACCGCCAACCTTTGGGTCAGTGAATCTCACCGCTCAACCAATTATGTTTATATCAAGAGTTGAATTCTGTCGTCCCTGGGAGAACACAACTAGTCCATTTTAATTTGCAATGGCCCAAAGTTATTCCTCTTTCGTAACACATTACAAACTTTCTATTCCTTGCACCTGCTTACTTCCTGGTTGTTTTCTTCTTAAAGGGCATGTACCCAAATTTGAACCCTAAATTGAGAACATGTTTCAGAAAAAATTATTATCACCGCCCACTTTTCCCTTTTCGTACCCTTAGGTTGAACCATGACAAAGAAACATCTGTCTGGGATAGTCCTGGACATTTCTTTGCACATGGTTCTCTTTCAACAATGTTTCTAATTGGATCTCAAATGACAAAATGTCTATTTAAAGATTTGTAGGGAATATATTTCTGTCTATTTCTGGCTTCCCGCGAACCTCAGGATGGATTTTAAGTACTTTTATTGGTGTATAAAGCTCTTAACAGTTTTAGTCCTGTTTATTTATCTGATCTGCTGTTACCATATGAGCCCTCTCGGTCCCTCAGGTCATCTCTTAACTGCCTTTGATATTTTTAATAGCCATTTAAATCAATTCCAGTTTTTCATTAAGGATTTTCATTATGTATTTTAATGTCGAAACGTGGTTGCGTGACATTTTTGAACACTATAACTTGGAGACTGACTATTGTGAATTGCAACTAAGTTTATGGATGTGGGCGGGGATAGGGGTTAGCTGAAAACAGACATTTTCTGCGCACTCAAGCCCCAGATGCAGGACAACACAGGATTACTCAAACATGCTTCAATCAATGTGAATACAAACCACTGACGAGGGAACACGTTTTTTTTTAAAATCAAGTCGAATTGCAAAATATGTCCCTTTTAAATCACACGTTATGCTTGTTACCCACCTCATTTTTATGTGGTTCTCTCTCACACGGCGAAACCCAGACAACTAACGGGAGGCCCACTGATCTAGAAAGTAAACGGGTCATTGGCTAACAGTGGGATTATCAACGGTAACACCAACCCTCCCTCCCCTCCCGCTAGCTAGCATGTCCAATACCTTAATCCTGCAACCCATCCAAGCATGATCGCTACAAAAACAATCATATTTACAACACCAGCGCCTGCCCCAGCCGCCCCCCAGCCCTCCTGCCCGCCCTCGCAATACAATCAAGCCCCAATCTAGTTTATGGAAATCATTTGCGGAGAGGACAATGGCTCTAATACCTCATTCCGCGCGCATCCCAAACTAATAGCAGGTTGGCGCAGTAATAAATCCTTGTCCCGTTGAATATTTCCAGGTCCGTTTAAAAGGATCCCACAATGAAAGGTCATGTTCGGGGCAGTGGAGCTTTGCGGAGAGGCTAGATACATGTTGTTATGCTAACTCTGCGTTGTTAAGCTTTGTTAGATTGTTGCGAGTTCCTGAAAAATATAGCAGGATTAGTTTTTTGTTCCATTCACACAGGTTTAAAAGGTCTTCCATTATGCTAAACAGATTATTGTGAGCTGTTAGCCTTGTTGTAGTGCTGTTTGCGCACCCAAAAAATGTCTAGAGTTGCGGTGTTGTTTCATTCGTGGATGTTTCATTCATCTTTAAAATTTCTTCGGAACTCTGACAAAATGGTTGGTCGCATTGCGTGATGTCATCAGGTGGTAGTTCAAGAAGTGCCCACCTGGCTTTTGATTGCCGTTTAAAGCACTCGAAATGCTCTACTTCAATGCTAGAAGTTATTGTTTTTAACCTGATTCAAACTGCTTTACACCTCAGCAGAAGTTGTGCCGTCTCTTGGTGTTTTTTTGGATGTAAAAACAACAGCAGCGTGAACTATCTGTTTATCTCTCATAGTGTTGTCATGATACTAAAATTTCAAACTCGATTTCGATACTAAGAAATAGGTGCAATACTTAATACCGATTATCACGATAATAACAAAAAAAATCAAAAAAGCTAATAAAAATTAAAACTAAACTTTATTAAAACTTGATTTTCAACATTAAATTTTGACTGTATATAAGCAATTGAAAATCCTACGCGGAAACTGCCTTATCCATAGCATCTGTCTGTTAGTTATGTTGATAAATGCTGCTAATTTGTCTTTTCAAAATGCTTCACTCCCCACTGTTACCAGCAGAGGGCGTCACACCAAATTCAAGCATTCAATAAGAATGTGAAAGAAAGGACAAGCGTTGAAAAAAAGGACATAATACATATCCAGAGGCGTGTAGCCAAAAAATGTACTCAAGTAAGAGTATTGTTATTTCAAAATAATATTTCTCAAGTTGAAGTACAAAGTAGTGGTTCAAGAAATTACTCAAGTAACTTAAAGAGTAACTGTCTAAACGTAACATCCGATTCTTAATTTAAAGTTTATGTAACTGGAAAGAATCTGGTATTTTCAAAGGACAGACACAAAAATCAGACAAACTAAATCACATGTGAAGGAATTATGCAAGAAACGCAAATGTTCAAATCATATCATACCGTCAACATAAAGCTTTTGTCACTTGTAGACTCACGGTGGGAAGAGTAACCAAAACTTACTGTTACACTGTTGAATATACTATTACAAACTACTCAAAGGTTGCAAAAGTAAATGTAACTGAGCAATACCCACCACTCTACATAACAATTATTTCGATCTATAGAACATGACTGCTAAGCTATGCAAAAATATTTAAATTGCTAGAGTAAAACATATGTCGCCTTTAGTGCTACAAGAATCCATTTTCTGCCCGAATGAGTCGCGTTTACATGCACTTAAGATGCAATTCTATGGATATGAGAAAAACCTCTTCTTCATATAAATGTAAAGTACTCCAGCACATTTATCAGACATCTACTTAGCAAATTTGAATAACAAATATTAACCGGTCTGGATGTCAAAGCGCATTCCCCATCCCGGATTTGACTAATTTAGGCGGTGGTTTCCTGCAATGTAGAACAAGAGGCAATGGGTGGAAAAGCTATTCTACACATTATTGGGACTGATTGCTTGAGACTTGGAGGGAAAAACAAGAAAACAAACAACGGAGCTGAACTATCGGACTAGCTGCGCAATATAAACTGTTCCAATTTCAAGTTACTATAAGCAGAAGTGGGTAGTACTCAGTTACGTCTACTCAGTTACATTTATTTGAGTAACTTTTGAAAGAAATTGCACTTTTAAGAGTACTTTTCCAGCAGCATACTTTTATTTATGCATTTTTATTGAAGTAACAGTACTCTTACTTGAGTAAAAGTTGTGGTTACTCTTCCCACTGTAAGTCTACAAGTGACAAAAGATTTATGTTGACAATATGAAATGATTTGAACATTTGTGTTCCTTGCGTCGCTCCTTCAAATATGATTTTGTTTTATTCTTCTTTGACTAAGCTTTGCGAATTGCAGATTTTTTATTTTGTGTTTTGGCTACAGGCAAAACTTTATTTTTTTCATTTTTTGGTCAGTTTGGTCTCTTTTATGAGGAAATAACAAAATGATCCACGAAACATCTTTTAATATTTAATTAAATCAACGTGCAGCCACAGAAAAAGAACCTGGACGACTGAGGGATTACACAGACTTGCAGCCATAGAGTTATATGGGACATTTTAACTTTAAAGGCCGTTTACTCAAAATGCATTTTTCTCCCATAGGGACATAAAGATCACCCCTTAGGCCCTAACAAAATACTGGAGATTTAAAACAGATCGCTAATACACAAAAAAGAGCAAATATCAGCCTGATATATTTGTCAACCAATATAGAACTATGTATATATGCACTTTTTCCAGGGTGTCCACAAGGCAGCGGACAACAGGTGAAAACTAACCTCTTGACTAACTCAACTGGCATATTATACAGTTATTGTTGGGCACTCAAAAGGCACTGTCTGTGTAATAAATAAATAAATAATAAAATAAATCTATCTCTAATCAAGAGTTTTACTTCTTCCCACTCCCTTTCGAGCCTGTTTAGTCTTTAGTATTGTTGCCATTGTAAAAACTGTAGTGAAAAGCTTTGTTTTTGAAGCTTATTGTGGGGCTATGTTAATTATCATAAAAGGTATGAAAACAGAACCAACCAAGCTCCAAATAAAGGACTGACTGATTGCGCAACATTTTTGTTTCATGTGGATAGGCCCAGTAATTACAGACATATTAACCATAAACCAGGTCAACACATCTGCAGTCTGACAGTTAAACAGCAAATTCCACCGTAGAATTCTGACCTGTTCACCAGCTCAGTTTAAACGACATGAATTCTGGGATCTTGAAATGTCATGAACGCAACTTATTGCTGGGTTTCAGATGACGTCACACCATTCTATGGGCCATCTTTAAATACAGATTTTAATCAAATTAAAATAGTTAAAATGCTGCTTTTTGTTGGAATACAGTGAGTTCTTGGGTCTAGTCAATAATAGAAATGATAAGGTTCAAGATTTGTGAATTTACTTTTTGGATATTTCATAGCCAAGCACAATGTAATCAATGTGAAAATATGGTTCTTGCCCCAATCTGGGAGTATGACATCTAGAGATCGACTGATATGGGTTTTTTCATGGCCAATGCTGATGCCGATTCTTAAGAATATGGAGAAACCGATGGCCGATACACTTTGCCGATATTTTTGGGGCGATGTGTAGGTAGAGATCGACTGATATGGTATTCTTATTATGATATTCTTAAGAATATAGAGAAACAGATGATCGATACACTCTGCCGATATTTTTGGGGCGATGTGTAGGGTTGATTTTGATTATTTTCGCCAAATTATGTACTTTTAATTTATGACAAACTCACCTACAGTCCCCTTTTACCACAAACCTTCAACAGAGCAGTGCAGTCACGTTCTGAGCAGTTATCTTTTTGCATTTAAGTGTTCAAATAAAGCTTTGTGTGTACTCTTTAGGCAGCAGAACAGCCTAAACAAAATATCGGCCTGAGCTGAAGATTTAAGGCCGACAGCCGATTTGCTAAGAAGTGCAAATATCGGCCGATATGTCGGTCTATCTCTAATGACATCATCACATTTTAAAATCTGAAAACCACCAAGAACTGAATTGAAATGTATTCGTCTCAAACATGAGGAACAAAAACTATAATCTTATGTAACATTCAATAAGTCACAGTATGTTTGAGAAGGAGAATGAAGCCTTTTGTTGATTGGCAACAGATCGAAATGTTGATGATCCATTGTTTTTCTAATGGTTTTAAGTTTTTATAACAAAGAATAAACAACTATTTTGAGATTCCAGGGTAGAAATGTTAGTTTGTTTCTCTGTTAATAAATTACTATCTTCAAACCTCAACACTGTATTTGAGCTAGACTTGTCATGATAGCAAATTTTGAAGAAAATATAGATGATAAACGATAATACTGAATGCCATTACGCCAATGACATGATAACCCTAAAGCAGGATTTCCCCCCAAAATAACTACTCTATATGTACAGTAGTGTTAATGAACATGAGCTTCAATAAATAAATTAAACAATTAATGAGTCATAGAAGTTATTTATTCAACACTACAGCTCAAATCTTATCATAGCACAGAAAAAGAACAAAATGTCCCCACTAGTACAAAAGAAAATGTGCCCACGATAAAAATTGACCCCTAAAAATAATTGTTCCATCTGTCATGTATTGAGCGATAAGTCGATATATAGTAGTAGCAGTAGTAGTAGTAGCAGGCCTAATTTGAGCTTCACAAAAGTATAATTTATGGTGAAATGTGTAATATATCTGTAGATGAAGTGAAAAACAACATTGGCAAAACATTTCTAGAAGTATTTGTTCAGTAGAAGTTAAAAATCAGCCTAAGAATGATCTTGAGCTGTGTCAGAACAAGTTTAAGACACATAGACTAGTACACGCCCATGGACCACTATGGAACCTACTGGACGACTGAGGGATTACACGGTGTTTTTAGTTTTTTTTATTATCATCATGGTATCGGAATCCCTATTGAGCACTGAGTCTATTCCTTAGTATCAAAATCAAGTTTGAAATGTTAGTATCTTGACAACACTTACTACTACTACTTACTACCACTACTACTGAACAACTCCCTCTCCTCCCCTCACTGGTTGCCCGTTGTCATAAATCACGCTCCTGTTGCCGTGGCAGCAGTGTCCCGGTTCAAAATGAGCTGTCAGACGAGTTTACAGACAGTGCGCGCTCCCATGGCTCTGCACGCCCAGCTCGGGTCTTCGCGTTTTAAGTGGATCGTCGAGCACATCTACATCAAGCCAGTCCCGCTGATGGCTATGCGACGGGAGAGAAGAAAGGGGGGATGATGCAAAAAAGGATAGATGAGAGTATAGTGTCAATTTGTCTAACAGGAGGCTTTAAGAAGACATATTACATTTTTTGGCTCACTACTTAACTAAAATAAACGTAGAGCCTTATTTAAAGGTGCCCAATGTTCTTCCATGTATTTGAGCAGAATTTGTCTTGCCCATAGACTGTTTATATAAATGGACATAGCTAACCTGCTATTAACCTGCTGTTACCTTTAACAGCCTGGCTCCAGATTGGCTCTTTGGTTGCTATGATGCTCGCAGTCGCAATTCCGAATATGGAGCTCGATGCCAAATTCACCCCTATTAATGCTAGACTCACACTCCCTTAGTCCACTTCTTTACACTGTCTGTGGTCTTGCCCCAGTACAGATACACTGTATATAACTTGAGGTCAGACTAAGTCCGCTGCGTACTGTCTGCATTCAATCAGAAAGGTTTTTACTGTACAAGTATCAGGAAGTGCAAGTCGGCATGCTAGTTGTTGTTAGCTCCGGTCTCTGACATGTAAAGCACCTTTAACATTTCGTTCATTGTAGACAGCGATATTTATCTAAAACAGCTTCATGACAGAATCCTACGGTGGCATAACTGAATCAAGATGAAAAAAGCGACTCAACTATTTCTGATTTTAATTAATAATAAACTTTTCTAAAATAATCGTTAGTTGCAGCCCTAGTGGAGATGTGGGGTAGGTGAAAATAGAAATTTCCAGCGTACTCAAATAGTGTTGTCGTGATACTAAAATTTCAAACTTGATTTCAATACTGCGGAATAGATTCGATACTCAATACCGATTCTGATACCACATGGTAATTAAAAAAAACACTCTTAATTTAGACAACTGAATGTGATTTTCAACTTTAACTCGTAGTATTTACTTTTATATTACCACATAGACTTAAATCTGTGTATTGGCCACAACAGCACAGCAAATCGGATAACGCCTTGGTATTTCTGGAAGCCCAGTGAATGAAGATGAACTTTTAAAAGTAATGTTATGTATATTCTGTCTTGGCCATAAACTGCATGTGAAATACTTCCAATTGTGTCCACAACATAAAAGCCACACTACTGCTATCTTCCCATTTGCCACAAAATGAATTTAGAAAAAGTCAGTACAATGTATCTAGTCGGCCTGTATCTACAGAAACTAAGAAAATAGACTAAGTGGGAAGAAGCAGAGTTCCACAGTGTGACCCGAGGCTGAGGAGAGGTCCCTGAGGAAGCACCGCTCTGCTCCGCTCTGTCTGCGAGAGCCCAAGCGATTCTCTGGGACGTTTACTCAGCCTTGCTCCACCACTCAGGAGGTGACAACATAACAGCCAGAACATGGTGTGTTTGTCTACAAGTACGTGTGGTCTTCTAATCATAACCTAAACTATTGTAACAGAAATAATAATATCATATAGGCTATAATGTTATCATGCATCAACAAGCCCAGTCAGACCATTTCCACAGATCCTATGACAGTTGGGGTCATAAGTAACTCTAAATGTCTATAGCACAGACAGTTTTAAAACTGGACAGTAACAAGCCACAAACTGAAGCACCATCAGGTCATTTTAGCTCCAAAGTTGGTCTGAAGGAGTCAGCACGCAACCACGAACACACGCGTGACTCCGGCACAGCTGAGCGCAGAGCTTTATGCGCGCGCACAGATCGATCAGATGAATGGTGCAGCACAATTAAAAGCAGCGCGCTTCTATGAGATTTATGTCAGGAGCTGAATTGTTCTTGGATTTACAGCCCGTCATCCCGTGGCGCACAGCGTGACATTGGGATGGACTTCCCCGGACAGGAGCCTTACCTTGACCGTGCAACATGTGGCAGCAGCTGCCCAGGAGCAGCAGCACGAACAGCTCCACACACCGGGGACCCCTGCTCCTGGTGGCCGCCGCGCCATGCGTCATCCTCAGGCTGCGTAAAGCGGTTTCCTCCGCTTGCTCTGTGCAGTCAAATCCAGATTTCATTTTCCCAAAACACGTCCAAGATTAACCACAGGGCACGTATCCGTTTATTTTGTAATTCAATCACTTTCTCCTAAAAACTCTCACAGGGAGAGACCAGCAGAAGGGACACCCCACGCCGGCTCACGTAGTTTAGTCCCCGGCAGTGCTCACAGATCCCCGCGTACAGCTCCAAACTCCGCAGGCAGACTGAAGGGAGGGCTTCCCTCTCCTCCACTCCCGCTCCACAGTATAATCACAGCCTTATCCTGCCACCATTTCATTTAGACTCCGACACAATTAATACATGTGAGTGTGTGTTGCACTTATCGGCTTATTCCACTACCGACACAAATCCTCCTGTTTGGACGTCTTCAGCGGGATTTGCCCCGTGGATCATTTGGCTGTTTAGTCACTCCGTGTGCGTATTAGCGGAGAGGCGATAAAACCGGGACATTATCCAGACGAGCGCGCGCTCTCTGCCCCGAGCGCGTGCTCTCTTCTAAAATCAATCCTCTAATTGATTCTTTGAATACTCCAGACCGGTCCTTTCAACAAACACGCCGTGAGCAGCGGCAGTCCCGGGCCGCTGTGCGAGCTCCAGAAGGCGGGGAAGTGGACACAAGTTGCCCTAACTAATGAAGGGTTAGCCTGGTCCGGGCGGGGTGGAAATAGATCACTCCCCAAACGGTGACACCAGAGAGGCTAAGTTGCCCTAATGCTAAGCGTGTCACATTACAGAGGAGAGACACAACAGGTTCACAGAAGCACACCCAAATCCCACGAGCGCCTCTAACAAGGACTTTTTAATCCACGGAGCAGTGAATGCGCCACGAGACAGACAAAAAGTGACCTCAACGTGAACCGCGGATCCTCTGCCAGCTAATGTTACTCCACAGTGGGTCTGCTGCGACACCGGAGCCCAGTGCCTTTTAGCGAGTCACTCCAGCACTCTTTACGGGAGAGAGGCGGCGTCAGACTGGCTCATGAGCTGTCCACAGTCCGCTGGAGACTCCCGAGAGTTCGTGTGCCCGTTTGGCGCTGTTAGTCCAGTCTCGGTGGCGGCACCCTGTTGAGGAGAGGCCAGCCGTCTGGAGCGATGCGTCTCCCTCAAATGAGCACCTGCCAGCCCGCTGCCCTGTGCCTCTGCTCGGCGCACAGACTCGGGGAGAGAGAGGGCTCGTCCTTACCCTCTGCTGTAGGCTATCCCGTCTCGTCAAAGCGCATGTGAGCACTACTGAACTACTTTTCGACTCTTCTCCCACAGACGAAATCTCAGTGAAATATTACATTCGCTCTGTGGCAAACTCAAAAAACTTAACTTCTTTTCACTATCATCCGTCTGCTCTGATTGGCTCAGGGGGCAGCTCCCTCTCCTCTCATTGGGCAGTGCGTAAAAAGGGGCGTGGCGCAACAGGCAGGGAGTCGTGGTCTCTGGCGCCCCCCCAAACCTTCGCCAGTCCCTGCGTTAGACTGGAAAAAGTGACTAGAGCAGCACACGTCGAGACACAAGCGCCTCCGAGCACCAAGACTAACCAGAGCCACAATCCAGTACATATTTTCTAATAAGGTCTCAGGATCTCGATCAGGGAGACGAACTGAAACACAACTGAAATCTACCTCCTGAAACTCTGCAGCACAAAAAATTGGCAATGTATGTTATTACTACTTTTTCATGAACTTGTCTATTTGTCTTGCTTACGTTAACTACTTAATCTATTGAAAAATCTGGAACAGAACACGCAGAGGACAAGCTTGTGGTAGAGCCGCTGCTCCTCCACACTGGGAAAAACACTGTTTCCTGGCAGGGAGAGGCCGGGGGGCCAACCTAGAAATTTGTGGTACCGCCCCACAAAGACAGTCTGGGGTAAATAACCCCCAATTGTGTAATTGCACTTAGTAGGCAAGGCAAGTTTATTTATATAGCGCAATTCGTACACAAAGTAATTCAAAGTGCTTTACAGAATAAGAAATACATTATGTTTTGATTTGTTGTATTGTGGTTTTAAATAATCATTGTAAAAGAAAAAAAAAAAGGCCAGTATTGCACCAAATTATAACAAAAAAATGGACAAAATAAACATACATTTATTTTGGGAATAAAAAAAATTAAAAAGTAACAATTAAATGCTCAAAATTCTGGTCTTAAAGGAACAGTATGTATAAAAAGTAAAAAAAAAAACAACTAAACTAAACTAGTTAAAAAAAAACTATAACTCTGAACATGCTCCACGGAGATAGATAAGTTTTATGTTGTACTGTGAAATATTATAACATTAAAATACATATATAAGGAAAAAAGCAGAAGGAGGCCCCTCCTTCAGTCCAAATAAGAGTCAGGTTTGTGGAGATGCAAGCCCACTCACAGTAAGGACACATGTTTTTCAACGCAATAAACAAAACAAATATGAAAAAAAATGGCAAAAAGTTACATACTGTTTTAAGACAGTGGTCACCCAAGTGTAAAAAGTGGCTATATTTGTACTTAAACAGCTGCCCCGGCGACTCTGTTCAAAGTAGAAAAAGAGACATAATAGAAAACAGTAAATCTGCCGATACACAATTATTTATAGTGAATTGTTCCCAAGTAATGTTTGAAATAATGACTTTGTCTGTCCATATTCGCTCCTGAGTTATTTCATTATATCGCCCCTTTTGAGACTCTAATGGATAATTATTTGCACAGGCAGAAAAGATTATGGACTTTGTGCCAGTTTTGTTTTATGTTGTCAGACTCGGTAATTGCAGAAATATCAACAGACAAGGCCAAAAAATCTCATTATTGGGAAAACAGTATCAAAGTGTACCATAGAATTCTTACGCACCTCATACTAAATATTACAGCGAAGTATAATAGTATCATTAAAGGTCCACTAGGTAACTTTTCTAGAAGAGCATACACCGCCTCATTGTCTCTGTAGAGGTGTTATTGCTTTGCCCGGAATGTTCCACTGTATGGTATTAAACGTCAGTCTCCGTGGAAAGAAGCAGATAACACCACCAGGCCAAGTTACAGGTCAGATCTCTGGAGAGGCAACCGCACTAACAGTAAGAATACATGTTTTTCGAGGTTTATTTTGAGTGAAATACATAGAGCGCCTTTGAATATCATAACTTATTCACTAAGCTTAACTCTTAAAATGCGCCGTGCCTGATTTTCACCGTCTTAAAAACGTGAAAAACGGAACTATTTCATTTTAAACGGTTTGCGCTGGTCCAAAGTTATTCCTCGTTTACCTTGTGTTTACCTTGTACCTAATTATTCACCACGATGAGTTTGTAAGTGAGAGGAGTGAGAGGAGTGGACAATTTTAGAGTAAACACAAAAAATCATCTGAACTATACAAGGAAAAGTTGCTGTGTCTGTGTGTGTCGGTCAAACTGTGGAACAGGCTTTGGGGGGCAGCACATGTAATGAACAAGTATTCACAAATTCAAGAAAATGCATAAAAAACACGTA
Organism: Periophthalmodon schlosseri; assembly: GCA_000787095.1. Classification (NCBI taxonomy): domain Eukaryota; kingdom Metazoa; phylum Chordata; class Actinopteri; order Gobiiformes; family Gobiidae; genus Periophthalmodon; species Periophthalmodon schlosseri. The sequence continues at coordinate 17,823 of JACM01010053.1, forward strand.
GAATCGAGCTGCTGTAAGGCACTTTACACTGTATTTATTTTATTATTGCCATTAACCAGTGCTGTAACTGCTTGGATATGTGCATCTGAATCTTTTTGAATATTAATACTATGAGATTTGTGTGACTTTGTGTGACCAGGGGGTGAGAATAACTCTTACTTCATCCCACTCCCTTTTGAGCAAAGAGAGTTTAGTTTAAAGATATTTTGCATATGCGATATATTCAAAGTGTTTTCATGCATTATTTTTTTTTTTTTCCCTTTCTCGGACAAGTATGAAAAATTATCCTAGACCAATGCTCAAAATAAACAAGTCATCACAAGCGTTTTTCACGACTTTTTCACTTCCTGATTCTCTGACAATAAAACGCTTTCTAATTAGACGCAGACAGCACGCAGAGGATTTATTTTGACCTCAACCTTATACAATATATCTGTCCTGGGCCAAGTCAAATTTTGTTCAAGCGCATGGGAAAAAAAATCAGGTACAGCCCCTTTAAGTTTTTTACTCCAGTCCCGTGAATGTCAGTAGATTTATGCCCCACTATTACTTTGGCCATTACAAATTGGCGAGTTCACAATTTAATGAGCGTACTTAGAAAGGTATAGAGCGCACAATTCAACTGCAAGCATATAACTCATTCCATCCATCACCTGCAAAACAACCTCATACTTTAAAGAACTTTTAAAAGATTGTACTTGCAAGACAAAGGTGGGTAATACTTAGATACATTTACAATATATATATACTTCTAATGTTTTTCTCAGATGATAGTTTTAGTTCCACTTGTGTAATGTATTTGAGTAACAGTTTTGGTTACTCTTCGCACTGTGAGTAAGTCTAGTGGCAGAAGCAATACTCTTATTTGAGTTGTAGATAACAGTTTTGGTTACTCTTTGCACTGTGAGAAGCAATACTCTTATTTGAGTTGTAGTAGTTTCCCCAAATACTTGTTTACTCTTAGTCAGTTCAGTTCAATTTTACTTGTATAGCACATTTAAAATATAACTTAAGCTGCCCAAAGTGCTTCACACAAAAGTAAAAAAAATAGGACACATAGGCAAAGAACTATAAAACAATAAAACACCAAGATATTCTGTCTAGCTAGAATTAACTGCCAGGGAAAAGAAGTGGGTTTTCAATCTAGTGTTAAACTGTGTTAAACGTTCGGAGGATGTCGTCCACAGAAAAGGCTCTGTCACCTCTGGTCTTGAGTCTGGCTTTGGACACAGCCAGCTGACCTCAGGGCTCTGGGTGGAGTATAGGGCCGCAGTAACTCCGTCAAATAAAGAGGACCCATAGAGTGCACACATTAAAACACAATCAGTAGCATTTTGAATTGCACCTGATATGAAACGGATACGAATGAATATGAAATAACTAGTAATTGTCCCCTTTGAATTATAGGGTTCTAGATAGTTAGGTTTAAAGTTCTGACCACTGGTGCAAAAAATGCACCAAACACTATGAAATCTTCAAAAAAAAAATGTGAAGAAGGCATTCAGGATCATATATAAGATTATACAAGGAAATAAAAACTAAATTTCAACAAAAACGTCCACCAGAGCCCTATCATTCTAAGCGGAAATCATTTCTTAGACAACCACTTTGAAAGACAAATTGCATTTCTGTGCTGTGCCAGCCCCACACTGCCAGCTCAGCCCTTATTATTATAGTTATCTTGGCCTTCATCATCAGAGGTATAATGCTCCCTAGAAAGGAAGCGTAGCCACTAGTGTTGCCAAGATACTAAAATTTCAACTCGATTTCAATACTAATATAGACTCGATATTTTCAACATTAAATGGTAGGACTGGCCTTATATCTGTGTAATCCCTCAGTCCACGGGAGTATAGTAATCCATGGGCGACAGTAGCTCGGTTTGTCTTCTGATCCGACGGCTGGGGGTTCGAATCCTACTCTCGACATAAACCTCATTGTCCGATCCACTGACTCACAGGTTGGCGGTGTGATTCCAGCTCCTACAGATGAATGGTGTCATTGTGTCCTTGGCCAAGACACTTAACCTACCAGAATGTGAATGAGAATGTGAATGGGTCAGCGGTTCCTTGATGTAAAATGCTCTGAGCGCCTTGAAGGTGGAAACGTGCTATATAAAAATGTATATAAATGTATGAGGTTGTTCTGATACAGCTCAAGATCATACCAAAGCTATTCAGGAAAGTTTTGTTTCTGTCCTGTGTGTGACAATGCGACATTTTTAGGATCGATACTTGATCAAATGAGTATCTAGTTCCGATACTAGTTTTAGTATCAATTAGTATTTGATTTTCAGTACTTTTCACAACCTTTGTAGCCACTGGACTGGACTATAGTGGGATGGACAGCACACAACACGTCACAACGTCTTGAAGGTTCATGTCTCTGGGTCGTGTACTGATGGGGCTACTTCCATTTGTTCTACAACAGTACATCTACTTGAGTAATATTATTTTGCAGTACTTTTACTCAAGTACATGTTTATTGCTACGTCACTCCGCCTACGTCGTTCGGATGCTAAAAAAATGCTTCGGCTGTATCTTTGCAGTGGCAGTGATTAAATACCACGTTAATATAAAAGTCTACAATGCAGTGACCTATTCTTTTATGTGCTCGATAAATCCTTGGAGACAGGCTATCCATCGCCCGGAGTGGTCGAGTAGAGGCATCAGGCTGTCCGCGCTAGCTAGCCTCTTCTCCTCTCTGCTCCCCTATCCATTTAGCTGTCCGTCCTCCCGCCTTTGATAATAGGAGGACAACCCTGCGTGACCTCGGCCGTGCGGAGTCTGAGGACACTGTCTGCATCGCCTTCTAAAGCTAAAAAGAGAGAAAGAGAGCGGTGATGGGGTTTATTTAGCATGCAATGAAGAGAAGTGTCTGGGGACATTAAAGGGGAGGTATGCAAGGGCCTGAATGGAAAGAGGCCAAGTGATACAGAGGAGTTATGGAAGAATGGGAAGGAATTAAAATAGAAGCGGTAACCAGTGAATCGACCCAAAATGGAACAGAGGTAACTTTTATTAAAGAGGGGGTGTTACGCAAAGTAGATTTTTTTTTTTTAGAGCTTTCTATCATGGTATAACGCCGTTCCTTCATCCAAAACACGCCTGAAGAGGTTTTAGATGTCATCCATGCAGGTTTGAGTAATTCTGCAATCTCTCCTGGGCCCTATTCAAACCCTCCTTGCAGTTAGCTGTAAGATTCTGTCCAATGCTCAGCCCACAAGCCTACGTCACCCACCCTCCAACACCACAATTCTCCATAAATATACAAGAGCGTGATACAAAACTGTACAGAACAACTTGACAAACCTGCTGTGATGTGCAGTAGTTTCATTAGAAAACGTAAAGAACAACTTGACAAACCTGCTGTGATGTGCAGTAGTTTCATTAGTGGGATGCAGCTGATTGTGTTGTAATGATGCTCTAAAGGGTGAGTGACATAGCACCGAGGGTAAAGGGAGGGGGTTCTCAGTGCGTCAAAAATGAGAGGGAGACTTATAAAACATGTTAATATGTTGTTTTCGGCAAATATAGAAGGTTATGTGTTAGCAGTTAATACTCCTTAGAAGTGTAATACTCCCGTAGTCTTCAGTTTTCTCTCCAGAAAGCATATGGTGAAAGGCCACTACACTAATCTATTGCAAACTTGTAAGAACAAGCCATATGAGTCACTATAATGCTTTGATATGAGAGCTAATTGGCTGTGTGAGGGTGGCTCACCTTGCTTTACTTTCACATATGAAAAACCTTTTCTAAAGCTGTGCTAGTGGCCAAGAAACTGAATACTGAAACTGCATGTGATGTGCCAAAGGGCTTTGGAGAGCTAAGTGCTATTAAAGTGGGACTAACCAGTTAAACTACTCAAATAGAGTTGCTGAACTAGGCGGTACCTGGGGGACTACAGAATTGAGTGAGGGGGGAGAAGAGGCAGCGTCTCAGGGTTTAAAGAACAGTGTGATTGGTCTAACAGGTAACAACGCTTCAGATTCCACCCCTGCAGCCAGGTGTTTGGAATCACAAACACCTGGCTGTAATCAGGGCAGTCTTTTGTGATGTCACCAACTACTGGAAATTGCAGCGGCCACTAAAGACAAAGAGGGTTTTGACAAGAACGCTACATATGTATATAGTTTGCACTAAAATTGCCAAAAAAGTGTAGGAAAAGTATAAAATGCCATACACCAGTTTAGTAGCAAAAAAAGTGGATTTTGTGTTTAGATCAACTGTAGGACAGACTTAAATACTCACTTCCATAGCTATCCATAGGAGGGGCCGACAACTGTGTGGCTCCATGACATTTAGCAATGTCAGCTCCCATTGGACACCGCATTTTTGTTTCTTTTATTAAAGGTGCACTAAGTAACTTTTCTTTTGGAGGGTCCCCCACCTTCTTATCTCTGTGGAAATGCTAGTTCTTTGCCCTGAATGCCCCACAATATGGCATTAAAGTAAATTACAAGTGTTTTAAACGCTAAAAAATACACCAAAAACGTAGATTTAGAGCTTGAGCTCGAATGCAGGGTCCATTCTCAACAAATACGACCTAAAACTTGACCTAGCAGACACGAGCGCAATCTGTGAACCGCTTTTTGCTTTCCCTGCAACCATACGGGCCCTCACCATACTGCGCACTCCTACGTCGCTGCTTTTATTCTGTCTGCGTCCTACATTCACCCATTACATGTGCACCGCTGTCCGCTGGAGAGGTCACCGCCTGAACCACTGTATTCACACCAACTTCAATTCAAACTGGCACATAAGACAACCCCCCTCACCTCTCTCTCACGCAGACCCACACGCACGCATGCAGGTATTTATCACATTGTGCGGACAAACAGCTGCTTAAACTAGTACTGAATCTAAATACATTTACATACATACATTTGAGCAGGTATCAATATTAAAAAAGTCACATTCACAGGGCAGAAATAGCTTAACGGGCTGACTCCACATCATGCACCTCCACTGCGCTGCACCATGCACTGTGTAGTAATTGCGCAGCTGTTGTAGTGAATGAGAGCTGAGCGGACCAAGTCTATTTTCTTCTCCGCTGGTGTCCGGCCGGAACAATCTCCACAATTCTGAACCCACCAAACAGTAAAGAGAACGTGAACTGCATCTGGATTTATAAAGTAAATACTCTCCACGTGAAAGTTATTTTCATCAGGATACTTTTAATAGTTGCTTTACCAGTTGCTTTGATAGATGGACTCAAGAGGCTGTTAACTTTCACTTTGTGTCACTGAAACGCAGTGATGTGAAAACTTTTATTGGACTTGTTTACACAACAGTTTAATGCCTAATTACCCTCGTGGTGGACAAAAAACACACGTAAACTGATGTGGCATGAGCTAAAGAGCGATCTCACGTAACACAGCAGTGATCTGCGCTCTGGCCTTTGCGTAAATCATTATTTTGGTAATTAGGGACTTTCATTTCACAAACTCGAGGTCTCTGCGCATATGCTTCGTGAGCTCCTCTGGACTCGCAGCTCTGCGCGGCACAGCTGTGAGGAGATGAAACTCATCCAGTGAGCGAGGGTCTGTGAGCGAGGGTCTGTGAGCCGAGGGTACTATAAAAGAAAGTACTATTATTTAATGTTGAAAATCACATGTGTGTTTGAGTGTTTTCATGGTATCTGAATGAGTATTGAGCAGCCTATGGAGTTTATTTCTTCATATCGAAATGGAGGTTGAATTTGTGTATTGTGACAACACTAATCCTCAGTGAAGAGAAAAATCAGGACCCCGTAATGTAAATCCTTTATTATTAGGTCAACAACTTGGATTAAAGTTTTGATATGAGTTAAAATAGGTTAAAGTTAGGCAAGTAGTGACTATGGTTAAAGTGTATATGACTGGTTAGACAGATTATTTCACTTAAATATAGTGGCCATCATTACACTTTAGAAAAAGATTTTATTGCAAATCTTGCCTGTTTTGGTGTGCATTTTGCTAATGAAACTATTGCACATCGTATCCGATTTGTGAAGTTGTAGTCTATTGTTTTGTATCCCGCTTTTGTATATGTATGGAAAAATGCTGAGTGGGAGGATGGGTGAAGGGATCGTACTGCTAACTGTAAAGCCTCTTTTCCATCGGCGTGGTTCGCTTGGGGCCACCTTGGAGCGGGTCTGTTTGGTGCGACTGCCTCCAGCTGAGTTGTGTCTCCGTGCTCCGGGCAAGGCTCCAGGTCCAGGGGCAGAGCTCTGCTACGTGAGACACCGACGTCACCCAAACACAGCACATGTTTTTTTAGTTAATAAAATCGTATCTGAATTATACTTATTATATATATAGGCCGATCTCAGCAATTCACAAAAAGTGTGTGTGAAACATGGCTAAAGTTTCTTTCACTTCTCTGAGCCTCTGCAGTGTTTTAACATCTCTTTATATAATGCATTGGTTTGGCTCTTCTTAGATGTATTATGCACTGGAAATATCAGATTTTCTATCTTTATGCAAGTGCCATGCATTGATAAACAGGAAACAGCTGTTGCTAGCGCGAAGCTTATCAGCTCAATGTATAAGTTGCCATCACTGGAAATACAGCAGTTTATCACAAGATCAAGTCAGAGTTTGGTTAGAAATTATTTTATGTTTATATCTGCTTTTTGCCATCTCGAGTCTGCGTTCTCTCTTGTCCAATCATCTTGTTTCCTTGTGTAGCCACTCCTTAGCTAAAGGGATCCAGTTCACTTAAGGCAGTTGAGACATGTGCAGACTGTACCGATCCGCTCTAAAGCGAACCAGTGGAGCCTTAAGGAAGGTCCAAATAGGGTCGGGGAGTGATCGCTAGATTTCTCAAACATGCATGAATGACATATAAAACCTCTTCAGGCATGTTTTTTAATGCCTGAAGAAGTTTCAGGAAGGTTAGGATCCAGGGGCCAGTATTTCATACATAATCCACCAGGATTAATCCAGGTGGATTGGATTTGGATCCGAAATTGGGTATTTGAAGCCAGATTTGACCCACACAATTCAAATCCAGATTTGCAAATCCCACCCTGTCCTTTAGGGTATTTCAAAACCTTTGAGCCAAATCTGGATAATTTGGATCCTGAAAATCAGGATTATAGTGATCCCACCTCAGAGGTGGATTTGAGGCTGATCCAAGGTAAAAAAAAATCTTAATTTCTCAAAGCTTTAGACTCCTCAGATTATAATTATTTTATATTATTATATTTGTCATGATGCTACAAACTATGAGAGCCACAGAGTCAAATATTACTGTAAAAACATGATAGATCAGATGGATAAAATGTTTCTCTTTGGGAAATAGGTAAAGCTGCGTATTGTTTATTTTTTCTTTAAATTTTAATGCACATTTTTGTACTGGTTTGTGGTGATTTCTTAGTTTAACTTAACATAATAAGTGATTTCAACCAGCTAGACATAAAATTAATATTTCCAACCATATTTCCTACTTTAGTAATGAAAATCTGCCAACGGTTCCTTATTTCAGTGAAATGTTTCGCATTACATCCTGCTTCCCATCCTTGATCATTTTGATCCAATCCAGCAAAGTTTTGAAATACCGGGATTGAAGTCTGTGATCCAAGGATCAGAATCCAGGGGTTTGGAAATCCGGATCATTTTGATCTGGATTCAAAGTTCTGAAATACTGGACCCAGGAAATAAAGCTCTTAAGTCAGTGGCCTGTCCGCAGTAAGCATGAAATCCTAACATCTATGCACACACATACAAATACACACACTCTTTGCAATGCACTGTTTTGTCTTCAATTATTCACGGGTCTGTCACTTTCCACCGCGTAACCGTAGCCAGGAGCCTTAATTGCCTTTCTGCCTGAGCGATTGTGACGTTAACTCGGGCACAGGGACCGGGCCCTCCAGGAATCCCCTTCACATCTTCTCCATCACCTATGAAATTCCAACACCTGCACAGCTGTCGGCCTGCGATCCACTCTGTGTTTGACCTTCAAACTGTGCTTCCCTCGTCACCTCTCCAGCTAAATAATCACATTTTTTTTTTATATCAATTGACTGAATATTTTATGCTGTGGGCGGAAAATGTCTTGAGATGACTTGACAGCTGTCCGCACTTCATTGTAGGTGTAATAGCTGCGGTTCCAACGTGGTTACATGCAAAACAAATGAAATAAATTATAAATGTTGTTTTGAAATGAAAAACAGATGGTGCAGACTGAGATCCGGGACATGTTATGCTTTGTGGTAATAAGATATCACACGTGTAGATCATTATTATATAACCTAATTAAAACACAGTATTACTTAAAGCTGCACTATGTCATTTTTCTGATGGAGGGTCCGTCAGGCTGCAGCAGGTTGATGGAGACCACGCTGAGACTGATGATGTCTGCAGAGATCACAAAGCGGGGGGCAGGCACCATCTCCATCTCCTTCGTGATGAAGGAGCATTCCTCCTTTCACACGCGGGACATCCTCCTCCAGAGACCACCGGGCGGCAGAAGGCGCGGTCAGTCTGAACGACCTGCCAGGTCCGTCAGGTTGACCACGCCTACAGGAAGTAACAGCTGATATATGACAGGTCAGCACCAACACCGGTGACAGTTCTGAGGATGGCTTGCAGCTAGCAGCCGAAACATGTCAAGGTAAATACATAAAAGAAAACCCATATGACAAACAACACTCACATACTACATTCATACTTGTGGGTGAAGTCTTGCCAAAGGACACAACAATGCCAGGGGGGCAGTAGTAGCTCCGGGATCTAACGAGATCGGGCTTTGATGACAAAACTTGATCCATGCATGTTTGAGTAATCCAGTATTGTCCTGCATTTGAGACTTGGGTGCTCAGAAAATCATTGTTTTCACCTACCCCCTATCCCCGCCCACAATCCTTACTCACATGTAATTAGTCACTCATCACTCATGTCCTGGGCGATATTATGGCCATGTGAAAGTTTTTGCTGAATTGTAGAGCGCTGCATAGAAAACAACACATATGGGTTTGTCTAAGAGCTAATCCCACAATGCACTGCAACATTATGATCCATTTTTAGCAGCTGTAGACTATGCTGTTGGTAATATTACATTTGTTTTATATAATCATGCGGCGCTAATAAGTAGTAGTCTTTTAAATTGTATTTACTCGTGTGTTATTTGGACCACTGCTGTTCCTGGCCGCAGTGGAAGATACAGTTTGTGGACCTCACTTTGAGATAAAAATGAATATGATAAAATGAACAGTACATTTTTATACACAATAAGCTCTGAAGGTCTTCTCAATGTGTGAGTATTTTTACAGTTACAGACTTTTTCCTACTGTATGTGATTCAAAAATAAAACTTGTCATTGAAAGAAACTTCTCATTGAAAATACAAGTGAGTCACACAACACCTCCATCTCTTCTCAGTAACAGACGAAAGCAACTTCCACAATGTTATGTTTACATGCACACCAGGAAAACCGAAACCGAAAAACAATTTAGCAAACTTCATGTAAACCCGGGAACTATGACTGAGGTGCTGTGGTTAGAGTCACCCAGATCCCAATAACACATCTAGAGAAGCCGATACGGACTCGGATACCTGCTGTAACCGCTGTTCCGTTTACATTAGGCACAGACTAGAGAGGAGAGGCATTCAACTGCATGAGGCAAGAAACAGACAGTAAAATAGTAGACATTTATTTAGATCAGTTGGTAGATTGGGGGTTCAAGTCCCACTCTCGACGTAAACATCATTGGTAGAGCGGCCAGATCCACTGACCCACAGGTTGGCGGTGTGATTCCAGCTCCCACAGATGAATGCTGTCGCTGTGCCCTCGGGCTTAACCCACCTCGTCCCCAGTGTCTGCGTACACTGGTGTATGAATGTGTGTGTGAATGGGTGAGTGGATCCTTGATGTAAAGTGCTTTGAGGGCCTCACTGGTGTAGAATGTGTGTGTGAATGGGTGAGTGGATCCTTGATGTAAAGTGCTTTGAGGGCCTTGAAGGTGGAAAAGTGCTATATAAAAATGTGATCATTTACCATTTTACCATTGTTTAGGACAGGACAAACTTAGCTGGAAGATTTTCCATATTGTGCATGTTTTGGGTTGTCTTTTGAGTAGTTCCTTAACTTGAACGGTTGGAACTGAATCTCATTTTTTAAAAGAACCAAATCTTTTTCAGCATTTATACTGATTAACGCTGAACCAACACAAGAACCTGCACATAAGCAGAGTATGCAACACAAGTGAGAGGTTTGTGCACATATTTAACATCATAATAAAAGTTCACTCTCACTCAGTTTGAGCTATTTTAAACAAATCTTAGTCTTCTTCATTTCTCTATGTAATTAGTTTGCTGTTAAAATGAGTTCTCACATTAGCTCCTGTCACATAAATAAATAGTAAAAGAGCCAGTCGTTTGAACGGCTTTTTGACATTAACGGATCCAAAACTCCCAACACTAGAATTTATTCGTATGATAGGAGAAAACCATGCTTTTTCACCTCATATTTTCACACATTTCTGACAGGTGGCAAAACGATCATCAGATTATAGTCAAACAGTGTTCATGACCTTCCTCACGCTTCTCTAATTCCTCTCTTTTTATTTTTAACAAACTTTTTTTTTTACACATTCAGCCTCCCTCCTCCTCTCCCTGCTCCACCCCCACGCTGCAGCCCTGACTCAGGCTCGGGTCCTACAGCGTGCCCGTTCAGAAGTCACCCCCCCACTGCCTCCTACTCTCCTACCTGTCTCCCCTCTCATGTTTACAGACAGAGCCAGACTGCTGATCGTCAGATGTCTCCTTGTTGCTATGATACCGGTACCCCCCCGCCTACCCGACCTGCACCGAACATGCTGGATATTTTGTCTATCTTTTGTCGGAGCACAGGGGGAAGAAGTGATCCAATTTGAAACTTTAAAGGAGACGTGTTAAAATGCCGTGCAAAATAGACTTGCATGAGTTTTAATCGCGTTACACAGTGGAAGCCAGAAGTTTACACACACTATATAAAAAGACAAATACGCTTTTTTTCTCACTGTCTGACATGAAATCAGACTAAACTTTTCCTGTTTTAGGTCAATTAGAATTACCAAAATTATTTCTATTTGCTAAATGCCAGAATAACAAGAGAGGGATTTTTTTTTTTTTTTTTTTTTACAATGTTTCATTACTTTCTTCAAAGTCAGCAGTTTACAGACATTTCATTAGTATTTGGTGCCATTGCCTTTAAACTGTATGACATTTTGTATATTCTTTCACAAGCTTCTCACAATAGTTGGCAGGAAGTTTGGTCCATTCCTCCTGACAGAACTGGTGTAACTGAGCCAAGTTTGTAGGCCGCCTTGCTCGCACATGCCAAAATGAAAAAAAAAAAAGTTACATACTGTGGCTTTAAGCTACCCCAAAATAGTATTTAAACTGATTCATGCTTAAAGGGCCTGTACCTGATTTTTCCCATGTATCCCATGTATGTACGTAGCAAAATGTTTCTTGCCCCAGTACAGATATATTGTATGAGCAGCTCTTGAGGTCAAAATAAGTCAGCTGTGTGCTGTCTGCATCTAATTAGAAAACATCTTATTGTTGGAGAATCAGGAAGTATGCACTTGGCATGCTAGTTGTTAGTTGCTGCGATGGAAAAACTCCACTCTGCCTCTGAAAGGTGTGAAAAGTTCTTATAAACTCATAGTGGTGAATAATTTGGATGCTCCAAATGCAAAAGTTTCATGAGGAATCACTTTGGACCACAGCAAACTGTTTAAAATAAACTAGGCATGAGCGCTCCAGAAATGTCTGTTTTCATCTACCCCTTATCTCCGCCCACTTCTCAGTACTTACTTGCGTTTATCAAAAAAAAAAAAAAATAGGGTCAAACGTAGGGTTACAGAATGTCAAATGTTTCAACAATAAAAACACAGACATTTTAGTACAATATTGTGTTTTACAATTAACAAATTAACAAAATGAAAACAAATGATTTAAAGTTCAAAGTTTAATATTAAATACCCTAAAATAATACCTTTACAATATACATGATAGCATGGAAATACTCAAGTACTTTTGAGTAGAAAAGTACAGGCAGTTTTCAGATTCAAGATTGAAAACACTTCACCAGACTCAGTTAGATTGCGTCAGTGCTCTTCATGGAAATCTTCAGAGCCGGCAGCTATTGAGTTTAACCTCATTTGAACTGCCTCATTCCTCAGTGCAGGGCAGCGAGTGACTCACTGTGCAACTGTAGTGTTCTGTTTACTGTTCCATATAAGTAAAGTATGAGTAAAGTGTTTTAAAGGTAGTATTAGAATATGTGTGCAGTCCTAGAGATTAAAGGGCCCATATTACGTTATTTTATTTGTTTCCTCATCAAAAACATACCCGGAGTTGTGTTTTGTTTAATTCACACGCAAACCCTGCATATTTAGACTGTGTTCTTCTTTCAGACAGAAGACACTCTGTTCCACTTTGTGATGCCATGTGGTTACACAGGAAGTGCTCCACTGTGTTTTTAAACTCCACACACCTTCACTGGAACCATTTGGATGATTTGAGCCCTGGAATTGCCGACCTCTACTGAACTCAAGGTAAACGGTAGCTGTTAACATGAAAACTCCTGCTTCATGACATCAGAAGGTAGGACAGAGCATTTTGAGCTTTTGGGACGGAGACAGCCTAATAATGAAGGATTACTCAAACACGTGAATGAAATAAAACACAACTCCAGGTATGTTTTTGAGGAGGTAACAAAAATCTAACATGGATTCAAGCTCACCAGATTACATTTTGCATAATCAGAGACGGATCATCCTATACGCAGACTACGCAAGCTGTGAAGGGCCCCGCCTCCCGATAGTGTGTCTGCCACTCTACTTGTAGTTACAACACAAACGGCCCTGATTTGCTTGTACGCTTAAATATCACTTTCTGATTGGTGAAATGTGTTGTGCTATACGTCCCACTGCCCCCGACCCCTCTCTCCTCCTCCCTCGCTCATAAACACATCTCAGCAACAGCATGAAGACAGCATGATGTAAGTTTACTACACGTTTGTCTGTTGTCTTGAGGGTTACTGCTGATAATAAGAGAAACTTCTCCCCTTTGCCTTTGCTGGACGAGTGAATGACCCGTAAATGACCCGCGAATGAGCCGCAAATGCGCTGGCGTCTTCATGCATATTAACCACTTATGTGCTAATTTGCGTACACACCATGCGCATATTAATAAGGCTAATCACCCACACAAAAATGATGTAATCCTAAAGTGAAACTTTTAACGTTTTTATGGCAGTGCATAGCCACATTAAGATAGTGAGAGAGAAAGGCAGAGGCTTGTAATGTCCTGTTCATAATGAGTAAATGAAAGTGTTACGCTGAAGTATAAATATGGACACGAGGAGCATATTTAGAGCCCTAGTGTGTCACAGTGGCACTACCACATTAGACTTTATAACATTACAGAATCCATACATGTAATAATCACACTTTCATCAGCTGGAAAATATGAATGTACTAGAAAACAGTAAAAATGTCATAATAATATTCAACATTTTCTGGTTAATATTAGCCTATGTTCTCAGCCTCTATTAGTGCCTTTGTGCTTTAGTCTGTCTGATGTGGTTATTACAGATACATTTAGTGCAGATGATGACAGCTGTGCATCATGTTGTGGAATGTGAATAATCCCTGAAGTGGCGAGGGAACCCAAATCAAACTGAATGTTAGATCCAGCTCTGTGCATAATATAGGACCTTTAAAGGTACACTGCGTAATCTGCCTTCTGTTTGCCTCCATGGAGATGTTATTGCTTTTCCATCACTCTACCCCAGGGCAGTTGTGGCTACAGCGCTAGCTTACCACCATCAAATGTGGAGTGAATGAATAATGCAATTTAAACTTAAAGTCTTGAAAAGGTGCTATTTAAATCCAATGCCGTCTGAATTGTATTTGCCTGGATGTTCCGCAGTGTGTCGTTAAACATGTCTGTCTTCAAATGTGGATGTGTTTGCTTTAAAATACCTCAATACGCATCCATTCTTACTGTGAGTGGGCTCGCCTTTCCATAGAATGTACCTGTAACTTGCCCTAGTAGTGTCAGCTGCTTGCTTAATGCCATATTGTGAAACCAGGCAAAGCAATAACTGCTCTCTACTGGGGCCATAGACTCTGTGTATAAATAGACATAGCTAACCTGCTAGCCGCCGCGTTCCAAATAGGAAGTGACCACGGGCTCTGGCTGCAATTCACTCACGCTCTACATGATCCTGGTATTTTTATTTCACTACTGTGTCCGTAACTCAAGATATGAACATTAACAGCAGACGAATCAGCTACGTGAACGATTGGGGCTCAACGATTTTCGGAAAAATAGCATCGCCATTTATGTTTTAATAATAGGATTCTGTTCAAAGTTCATATTTAAATGCATCTAGAAGAATTGGCATCACAAAGGAATACAAGAATTACATGTTTGTAGAGTCTACGAAGTCAAGCAGGTACCGTACCGTCTACCATACGAGACTATAAGTAGTGTAAGATTTGCCATTTATCCCCAATCCTCACTACTTTCTTAAAACAATTACTACTTTGTACTTTCAACAACGGCCTTGACTCGTCTCCCACTGCCTCCGAATGTTTTAGCTCGCTCCCAGTCTCCCCGATACCCCCTGGTTACCCCTGAACTCCCTCCCTTCAAACAACCACCCCACTAGCTTCAAAATCCCACGGCATCGGCTTTCATGATCATACATTTCACCAACTCCTTAGCACGTTTTCCTCAAGTCGGCGGCTGGCAGGTCAAGAACATCCCTGTAATAGTATGTGAATGACTCTCAGGCGCATCTTAACACATTTCGCTTCGGGGTAGGAGGGAGAAAAAAGTCTTTAAAACTGACCCGAATCCTGAAAGAAGGCTGGTAAATTCTAATGGGAAATGCTTAAGTGTAATAAGTTGTCCATACTCAAGCGTCCCGAGTGGATGCAGAGATATTTTCTGATTTGATACAACTGTCTTTTAAAAGTAGTGAAGAAAGTACTGAAGAAAACGCAGCTCAATAATTCATGGAAAATATGCCCACCCTGGCTGCCAAAGCTCCCATCCTAAAAAAGCAGTAGTATTCAAAAGCTAGCGAGATGGGTTGTCAAATGAACTGCTTTCCAAACTAGCTGTTTACCATTGTTGGGACTACAGTGGTTAAGGTGGTACGACGGTCAACATATAACTAGAAGGTTTGCGGTTTGATCCCAGCTTTCCATACTGTTGTCTCCGTACTGTGTCTTATGGCAAAACACTACACTCACCTACTGTGAATGGGTTTAGATCAGGGGCGGACAATTCTCAAGGGCCATATTCAAATCCAGGAATGTGGCGGGGGCTTTATTAAGTGCATTTTTTATTAGTTCATTAATAATTATTATTAATCAATCATTACCTAGGCCCAACTAATGTCATATGGCAGTGATTGATCTCACATATGTATTTGTTAAAGTTAGAAATTATAAGTATTTTCTAATGGATTTTATAGCCTATTTTACTCTGACTGTAGTTGTCAGTGAAGGAAAAGTAATGTGCTAACGACAAAACAAACCACAGAGCAAAAATGACTCAAAATAGCACTAATCTCTCATTCATCTCTCCTCTGCCTCAGCACTGACTCACGGAAGTCTCCTGTTCTGTGTCTGAGTGTGTGTGTGTGCACACGTGTGCTGTGTGTGTGTGTGTGTGTGTGTGTGTGTGTGCGTCTGCGTCTGCGTGTGTGCTGCGTGTGTGTGTGTGCGCGTGCGCACGTGCTGTGTGTGTGTCTGAGCGTCTGCTGCATGTGTGTGTGTGTATGTGTGTGTGCACATGGTGCATGTGTTTGTGTCTGCGCCCGTGCTGCATGTGTGTGTGTGTGCCGTACATGCTGCATATGTGTGTGCATGTGTATGCGCATGTGTTGCATGTGTATGTGTAGGTGTGTGCACGCGTGCTGCATGTGTGTGTGGGTATGTGTGCGCACATGCTGAATGTGTGTGTGTATGTGTGTGCGCGCGTGCTGCGTGTGTGTGCGTGTGTGTATGTGCATGTGCTGCATGTGTGTGCACGCGTGCTGTGTGTGTGTATGTGCATGTGCTGCATGTGTGTGCACGCGTGCTGTGTGTGTGTATGCGCATGTGCTGCATGTGTGTGTGGAGAGAGTCCAGTGACAGACAATGACTTAAAAGCACTATAACAACTGTTCTGATGAAATTGCCCCATAACTCGTATTATGAAGTGTGTTTAATGCTCCACACGACCTGTCTGCAGATTGCAGACGATGTAAAGCCTGTGTAAACACCACAGAGGCACAGGTGAGTTTGAGGGGGGCATTTTACCACGCACAAATGAATTCAGCGGAAACACTGTAGCCTTTTTTCTAATTCTTAAATCTTTTTTACTCATGTTTAATGTGTTTTGTGAAAGTGTACTGTCCCGTTCCAAATGAATGAACAAATGCTCATGAGCAAATTTCTGTAATATATAGAATATAGGCTGTAATCTATTACTACACTATAATAATGATTATAAAACACTTGTGGGAGGCTGCATTAAAACAAGCCAAGGGAAGGGCTTGTAAATAAAAATCTGTTTAATTCTATAACTTTATTGTTGTAGAAAGCATCCACAATAAATACATTAATATATGGCAAAAGTGTGCAAAGTGACAGAGTTTTTCTACAGCCAGAGCCGGTCAAATCCATGAGTCTCTGCTCCACTCTTAATGTCTGTGAGCGGTGGCGTCATATTCTCAAGTTACGAAATGACACACGTTTTATATTTTTGTATTTGTGAAGGTGAAATGCTGTGATTTTTGAATTTGTATTCTCTCGAGAAAATACAAAATACATTGTATACACGGATACAGATAAATATGCACACATTTTAATGTGGTGTTTTGACACCCACCTTACACCATATAATCCTAGTGAAAAAAACTTAGACCAAACACATTCTGTACTTTGCTCTGTGTTTACTTAGTTCTCCACCGGAAAAAATCTGCTTCTTGCTAGCGTGATCTGCAGCTATCCAAAGGCCGTCAGCATAGTCCGGCAGAGCAGTGCCAAGTGCACTTCAAAATGTCCAAAATACAATGTCCAAAACGCAACATAATAATCCATGAGTTTCACAGATTGTAACTATATAGCAGACGCAAGAGAGAGAAGCTTACTGAAAGAATAAACTTTGGTCCTTAGACCCTGGAAGGTAAGGCTGCCCACACAGTTATGTAAAATTATATATTGACAAATTACATATCCCAGGGGTCTAGACACTGATGGTGAAGAGGAGGATATGGCGAGGTTGGCGGTTTTCATGCTGTGGTTGAGACAAGGTAAAGTGGAAAGGGAGAGATATAACATTTCAAGACTCACGGACACAAAAGAAAAGTATTAGCAGGCTTTACTGAGAGAGTTCTCTCTTTCGCTCAGACCCCGACTGAAGACTTTGCGATGAAAGGGCGTGGCCAGTTAGATGGCGTTTAGACTGGGCGCTGGTTAGACGAAGAGGAGGAGTAATAGGAGGAGGTGAAGAAGGCTGAGGAGCAGGTAAGTGAGTACATGGGAGCTAGGTCAGTTAGGTTAGGTGTTCCAGGCTGAATTTACGCTAGCTCCATTTATATAATCATACTGAGAGGTGATTGGTTGATAGGTTAAGAGAGCAAGCTGTGATTGGTTGAGAAAGACAGATTAGTTACAGGAGAGATGAAGTAGA
The DNA here is from genome assembly GCA_000787095.1 of Periophthalmodon schlosseri. Classification (NCBI taxonomy): domain Eukaryota; kingdom Metazoa; phylum Chordata; class Actinopteri; order Gobiiformes; family Gobiidae; genus Periophthalmodon; species Periophthalmodon schlosseri. Next base: position 35,494 of record JACM01010053.1, read on the forward strand.
AAATGTGGTTTCCGTGGTTACATTTTTGCGTGTAGTTTGGCCTGTTGGCACTAGCACAACCCATTATTAAAAAAAAAAAAAATCCAGGGGAACAGACCTTGACTAAATGTTCATTGTCTAATAGTTCATTCATAATAAGTTGGAATTATTAAACACCGTCTTGCTACGGGGCCATTGTTCTTTTTAAGATAATAGCGTATTTTTCTTCTCGTATTCCAAAAGTGTACCGGTTACTATCCGGGCAATTACAAAGACCAAAGTACCCATTTACTGCAGATTACTGACTTCAAATCATCAAATATTCATGTTTTTTTGTTTTTTTTTTCCCTGGGTCCCTGGCCCCGAGCTTCATGTCACGGTTAGATCTGATCGGAAAAAATATCTTGTACTACCACCAATCCAAATATGTTCTTTCAATAATGTATCCTCGCAAAAGCTGAGGTTACGTGTTGAAATCCCAGAATGCCTCGCAACGCCTTGAATCTTTGTTAACATGCTGCGAGCTAGATTCCCTGACCGTAGTCCTTGAATTCATACATATTTGATGTATTAATAAGGTAAAGCAAAGGGGCAAAGCAAGGTGAAGTCAATATATTTATTCTATTTACAGAGCGTTCAGGTCAGTGATAAAAAAAACAAACATTCAACTGTAAATATATTAAAGGAACCGTGTGAGATTGTGATTTTAAATTTCATGAACGTGACCTAACTGTGTCCCCAGATAAGAAGTAAACAAAACAAATCAAATATAGCTCTTACTGATAACAATAGCAATGCTGATTTATTCTTAATTACAAAAACATTGCGCATGATGGCTAATTTGTTTACGTTATAATCTGGTGTTTTGGGTCTCAAGAGGAATATCTAATCAGAAAGCAGAATGAGCCTCGCACGAGTCTCTCATTTGGGTTGCCAGGGTCAATGCTGATATCCAGTTGGTTTAAATCTAAACCCCAGAACAGGCAGCCAATCATTAATCAGTGCTAGTGCAACCGCTGCAGCTCAGTGAGTGAATTCTGGAGGTTCTGAGCTTTCACATGAGGCCTGTCCATGTACTGACACTGAGAAAAACGTATGTGTACTGAGAATGAGAAAAACGTATGTGTCCTCTGTCTGCAGGTTAAGGCACTGGCAACCCAACTGTCATTTTACACCTTAATATGATGCAATTATAGATAATTACCACTCGACTCACGCTTGCAGCTAATGTTTAAAACCTCATTTTAACTTATTACCACGCCAAACAAGTGTGCATTTGAAATATTTTATTCTATGGCTTGTGAAGCTGAAATGACAAAAACGTTATCATACATATGCATTAATTTTTAAGTATAACGTGTAATACGATGTCTTTGAATATTTTTTAAAGTGAATAAATAAATCATTGTGTATGAATATAAACCCGGAATATGAATGGAAATCCAGAAATTCCTCCCGTCTGCGTACTTCCTGCTCATCCATCCATTTCAACAAATCAAATTGCAGCTATGTTTAAACCAGCCAATCAGCTGAGTGGCTTTCCAACTAATGCTGCAACCCCCTATTCCCATATTATATATCTTATAAGACCGTAACAATCACATGTACCATATTTATTCTGGCCAATTTTTATGCCCTTCCACTACGAACTAGCAACCTTTTAGTTCAAGTGAAGGTTTTAACCAACTACACCACCACTACTTCCTCTTTTAAAAAATGTGATATGCTTTACTGCATTCTGGATCTCCAATGTTACCTCAATGACAGCAGACATCTCATGCACTTAAAACAAGGTGAAATTCTTGCATGGTCAGCAAGAATCCCCGCACCCCCCAACCAGAGGGTCACCAGTTCAAGTCCCTGATGGCTAGTCGTGGCCTTTCTATATGGAGATGGGATGTTAACTCCATTAAATATTTCTGCATTTTTTTTTTTCTGCGCCTAGATGCATGCCATTGGGACAAGGTGAAACGTTTAGAGCCAAAAGCAGGGACCCGATTTGTATGTGGTCCCTGGTGACGTTTAAGTTGGAACAGCGAGAGGAGAGGATAAATAAATTAGTGAGTCAATTTGTTCAAAAATGGGATCAATTTGCTGAGTGCATATTTGAGATTTGGGTCTATATTGAATCTTGTTGTTGTAAAATGTGCTAATAGTTTCATTTGATATTTCATTTTTACATGAACTGAGGCTAATATATGCTAATCCTCAAGCTAGGCAACCCTAGCTGGAGCGGGAGGGACTGTGTCTCTCGGCTGGCCTGGGGACAACGCAGGATCCCAGACTGCTGAAATATATTAATTTCCTTTTTTTTTTCTTGAGTTTTCAAACCATC
>KN470145.1:7907-33074 GCA_000787095.1 Periophthalmodon schlosseri
AATATATATATTTGTTTTTTGCAGATGCTCAGTTCATCCATGTGTCTGCTCTGTCTGAGACTGATAACCCGGAAGATGATAAGGTTTACATGTTCTTCACTGAGCGTGCTCAGGAGTCCGAGGGGTCAGAGGGCAAGGTCATCTACTCACGCGTCGCCCGGGTCTGCAAGGTAAAAACACATAAGAGGATATTGTCTACAAGATAACATCAAATGTGTTGTTTCAAAGATATGCTAAATTGGACTATTAAAGAGCCTGTACCTGATTTTTTCTAAGTATTTGAGCAAAATTGGCCTTGCCCCTGCACAAATATATTGTATAACCAGCTCTAGATAATGTCCATCTAATTATAAAGCGTTTTATTGTCTAATAATCTGGAAGTGTGCTACTAGCATGCTAATTGTTGCTAACTTTACCTTCACTGTAAACTCTGCTCTTGTCTCTGAGAGTTGTGGAACATGCTTTTAAACTCATCACTGAAAGTAAAGAGGATGATCGGAATTCATAAGGTGAGGAATAACTTTGGACCACTGCAAACTTTAAAATGAACTGCATTTTAGCTCCTCAGACCAGTACCTTCAGTTTGGCTACTTTTGAAACTTTTCTACCATTTACTATTCTAAACAAATGAGGGATTACATCAAATAAACAAACAAAAAGAGCGGATTAATTGAAAATAAAATTTCTTTCTTTCTTTAAAACAAAGCTATATTAGGCAAGGCATGTTTATTTGTATAGCACAATTCAAAACACAAAGTAATTCAAAGTGCTTTACAGAATAAGAAAGACATTAAAATCACAATACAAGCAAATCAAAACATAAATAATCATAATAAAATTAACATTAAAAGAGAAGAGTGCAGAATAAAAACCTAAACAGAACCATCCTGAGCCTGGAGTTAAACATTGTCAAAGTAGAGGCCTGTCTCACATCTTCAGGAAGACTGTTCCAGGTTTTAGCTGCATGAAACTGAAATGCTGGTACCCCATGTTTAGTTCTGGGGTACCAGAACTAAACATGGGGTACCAGCATTTCTGTCACCAACAGAAGGCCAGTCCCTGAAGTTCTCAGACTGCGAGATGGTTCATATGGCACTAACATGTCGGAGACGTACTTTAGTGCTGGGCGAGACTTGTAAGAGATGGAGAGACTTGTAACAAGCAGAGCTGCTTTAAAGTCTATTCTCTGAGCCACAGGAAGCGCAGAGACCTGAGCACAGGACTTATGTGCTTGTACTTCCTAGTTCTAGTCAGGACCCGAGCAGCAGCGTTCTGGATGTACTGCAGCTGTCTTAACGGTCGTTTGGAGAGACCAGTGGGAAGGCCGTTACAGTAGTATAACCTACTGGAGACAAATGCAGGGCTGGCTGTTAAAGTTCCAGTCTGAGTCCATTATGACCCCTAGATTTCAAGCTTGATTTGAAGCTTTTAGAAAGAGATACTAGAGGTGACTGCTGACACGTTCTCTCTATTCTTGTGATCCAGAGACAATGACTTCAGTCTTGTCTGAGTTTAGCTGGAGAAAGTTGTTTTGCATCTACACTGGTCCATATTCACCTGCTGCCAGTGAGACATAGATCTGAGTGTCATTTGCATAGTTGTGGTAGGCCCCATTTTTTGCTGCGTATTAACTGGCCTAACAGCAACATGTAGAGATTGAACAAATAGGTCCCAGAATTGACCCCTGGGGCACCCCACAGGTCAGGGCCATTTTATCTGAGGCACATTTTCCAATTTCAACAAAATACTCCCTGTTTTCTTGATAGGAAAGTTTAGTGCAGTACCAGAGATGCCCACCCAGTCCTCTAGTCTCTGTAAGAGAATCCCATGATCGACAGTGTCAAAGGCAGCACTCAGATTTTACAGGATCAAGGCTGAGACTTTTCCTGCATCAGTGTTCAGGTGGAAGTCATTTGTCTTTTTTTATTTTTTACCATCCTATCACTTTTTTTTGCAATATTTCAACCTCTACCAGGATATTTACAACAAAAAGAAAGACAGAGGTATAATTCTACTTCTGCTCTTGTGGTGTACGTGTGGCCCCGAGCACAGATTATCACAGAGATGTCTCAGAGTAAATATACCTGTGCCCATATTTAGTTTAGTCTTTGTCGACTGCTGCGATGATGAGATCCACTGTTGCTGTTTACACTGCTGTCTCCAATGGGACTCAGTACTACCACATAGTTTTTTTTGTTTTTTGTTTTTTTGTATGGCACAATTCGTACACAAAGTAATTCAAAGTGCTTTACAGAATGAGAAAGACATTAAAATCACAACACAAGCAAATCAAAACATAAATAATCATCATAAAAATAACATTAAAAGAGAAGAGTGCAGAAAAAAAACTTTTCAATCATATGCACAGCTAAACAGAATTGTTTTGAGCCTGGATTTAAACCTGGATACTTCTCTGCAAGTTTCTATATCAGACCTTAAGTTCATCAAACAGTTATAGGAAAGTGTCAGAAACTGTAGTATTTTTATTGCAAAATTATATTACTCCAGTAGTAGTAATTACTAAGTCAATGAAAAAAAATATTTTGTGGATTACTACTACTACTACTACTGCTACTACTACGCCTACTACCACTACGCAATTACTATTGTTATTCCTCATTTCTGATTTTCCACCCATCCATCTTCTTCCGCTTATCTGGGTCCGGGTCCACTTCAACTAAACTAGGACAAACTCCTCCCTATCTCACTGTAGTAAATATCTCAATGGGACTATCCTGTTTAAATAGACAATAAATAAGAAAAGAGTACATTGTAATTGTTGAATGTGTTTTATGTTGTGCAGAATGACATAGGCGGTCAGAGGAGCCTGGTGAACAAGTGGAGCACGTTTCAGAAGTCCAGACTGGTGTGCTCCGTCCCGGGACCAGACGGACTGCAGACCCACTTCAACCAGCTGCGTGAGTCTGACATATAAATCTCCTGTTTGCACCTAAACGCAACATCTGAGACACACATGGCCAGAGGGGAGCGCACGGCTAACCCTTCAACCTTTATTCATATTTACGATGGTAACTTTATGTACTGTAGGTCTGACCCAGATAGACAGTTTACAATATACAATTTACGATACAGTTCTACAATATTGATTAATAGAGATTTTTGACCACTAGATCCATTCTTTTGATTGTTGGGGATTTTCAGTACCACTTTGAAATAAATACACCTTAATTAGCCTTAATAAAACATGAACAAAGACTTCCACTTATGAACAAATTGTTAATTAAGAATGATTCAGGCTTAGTGATTACTTAACTAAGGGGCTAGGGTGACAAGTTAAGGTTAGTGTATTGTTGTTCAACAGTATAGCTTAAATTGATCTATCTTTGTGTAATAAACAGTTACAGCAATAAAAACAACTGTAATAAGAATAAAGAAGAGTAAATGCAAGATCGATAAGTTTAATGCCATACTGTGGAGCATTGTGGGCAAAACAATAACATCTCTACGGAGAAAGTAAATGACGGACGCTCCACCAGAAAAGCTACATGTGAATTCATTTATATTTTTTCACCTTTTATTTATTTACATTTCTGTGGATATTAAATAGAAATAGTTGTAAACACATTAAAATTTTACAGTTACAGTATTGTACCATCTGTAATTGCTGACAGTGTAGACCCACTTCTCCTCTAGCAGAAATGTTCTACAATTCAAACACCAGAATGTAGGTCTGTTGTAAAAGTAGCTCTAGCCTACTTCCACTTTTAGCACACGTTTTGGCATCACTACCAAAGCTTCGCATACTTGAAGAATTGCCCCTAAATAGTTCCACTTCTCAGAGTCAGTAGTTTGTTGAGTTTGTGGGGGTTTCTAGAAATATTTAGTGTTGGTTAAAAAGCTCAGCATGCATCGCCTGAAATCCTGGACCGTTACCGTGGAGATCAGCGGTCTGTCACCGGGAGACAGTAGCTACGGTGACAGAGCATTCATTCATTCATTAGACCATGGTCACTATCATCTCGTGGTATGTACATGTGTGGGCGACAGCTTTGGCGTAGGGTCTTGACGTCTTTGTTCAGTTGGCTCTTGATTCTTGATATAGTGGAGACTTTGCATATTAATGATGCAGAAAGTATTTGATTGACAGATTAATAGCACTAACACAGAGCCTGTGCATATGAACTTTAAAACCTTTTAAACATTTCTATGCATAGTAATCCCCCTGTCATTAGATTGCCTTGACAGTGCTATTTGGTAGGTATCAATTAGCTATCAAATATATGAAAAATCACAATGGCTTTGGTAGTCAGCCAGTCAATCTCATACATGTTGTTCAAAGACAGGTTAGAAACTAATATTGAAAAGTGTAGATCAGTGGTTCACTAAGATTTTACACCAAGGACCACCTAAGCTAATATTTGGCCATTTGAGTACTGCCAGATCTAAACCACATCCTACAGGATGAGTCAAGGTCTAGACTAGGATTAAACCTTAAATCTAAAATAGGACAACACCATGGTATCCATGGGTTTCAGAATGATGAAAAATTAGGAACAAAATATCGTTTCTTTTGAATAGGGCAAAATTCTCAGAATGTTGCCTATAAGAGGAAGCCCATGGATAGTCCTAAACAAGGAGTACCCCAAAGGAGAACAAAAATGTGAATAAGATTATAAATTTAAAATCTCCTGATAAGAAGAATCTATGTACCACCAGAAGAAGTCTGTGTACCAACAATGGTATCTGTACCACAGTTTGAGAATCGCTGGTGTAGACATTTAGCCATTCAGTTTAATATAATAATTTGTATGTAGCCTATGCTTGTCATAAATTAGTTTTAGTTTAGTTTAGTTGTATTTTAGGTTTCTGAGTGTTGGTGGTACAATTGTTGAATCCTAGACCTCCTCCTTTCTTTAAGATGGTGATACAATAGAAGAAAAAAAAAACATTATAAAAATAATAATAATAATAATAATCATAACAAAATAATATTGAATAGAGACCATGCCAGTTTATGTTGTCAGTAGCTTTTATTTGTCACATATTGGTATTGCCAAGAATGTTCCACAGTAGGGCATTAAACGTATTTAATCTTAATGGAGACAAACAGTCAACAAGTTACGGGTATCATTGTAAGGATACTTTTATTTTCAATATGTTCTTGAGTGATAAAAACAACAGTAATTGAATACATGCAAATAGTAGCTCTTCTCTTTAATGTCTTTAAGAAATAATTTGTCAGATACAATATATTTGCTTAACTTTTTCACTACAATCTAGTAATAATAAATCCAAACTTGGCCCTGGTCTCTTATCACGCCTCAAAGTAAACTCTGCGCTTCTGTTTTTCTAAACCACATGCACAAGTGAGTGAAAGTAAATGTATACCTTCCCCTCACACATACAGCCAACCGCATTGTGTTTATTTTACAATTCAGACCCAAACATTCAAGACCAGGCTGCGCTGTTTAAACCTGTCCAGATATAAACACGATTTCCCAACATGCTCCTTGATCTGATAAGACTATGCCAGCTACGTCTCTCCAACATGTGAAACCGCAGAGCTTTAGGCCGTGGGGAGGAGGCAGGTAAAGAATGCAGTGAATGCGCCGTTTATGCCACGCTCAGCCGAACAGAAACACTACAAATCCTATAAATCACTGGGGCTCGGCGGCTTCCAGCGCACAGGCCGAACATGTGTGTGTCAGAGGGAGGCTTTCACACTGTTATTCTGAATTATATGTGGCACTTTATGACAGTTTGTTGTTGCTGTTGTGTCAAGGAAACGGTTTGTTCAGGACCAAGTAGGGCTGTGCCAAAAATCAAAACACCGATAGATTGCGATCTAAACTTTGGTTGATATTCATGATAAGGCAGGTGCATTTTAATTGACAGGTCTCAGCCAACCCTGTGGCAGTAAGAGCGTGTGGTACTGAAGAGGAGTCGCTGCTCTCTCTTCAGGTGAAAGCTCTGAGTCAGGGCCACAGCGTGTCCGTTTATGTCCTCACATGCCCTTGCGTTTCACAAGTTTTAACTTAAATCTGCACAATTCTGATCCAGATGTAGCTCCTCACCTTTTCTCCTCTTTCTCTCCTCTGGTGCTTCTTATCATTATAAATTAAGTTACAGAAAGTAAACAACTATTTAAATGTGTATTTCTCTGGAATTATTGGTCCTATCAACACGGAATTAAAACTGTAGTGATCCCAACCCGCTGCTCTTTATGTCTGAAGTCAACCTGTCTATGTTTTCAATAAGATGGAAGAAGATCAAATCGAAACTCGTGATCGATCAATATGGAGGAAAAAATCGTGATTCTTTTTTTTTCCATATCGCCTGGCCGTAGGAAGTCAAAAAGTGGGAATGTAATTTGATAGAATAGTGGACAGTGTTGGGAAGAATAATTTGAAAATGTATTTAGTTACAGAATGCTGAATACCTGCATTAAAATGTGTTTTGTAATGTATTCTGTTACATAGGCCAGAGTTCTCTGTTGTGAATACTTAGAATACTCACTTTAATAATCGCTTTACTAAAATTATAGTATAAGTTTGACCCCTCTTTATAGTATCAAACTGAAACAAACCAACAAAAACAACTTTTAAGGAGAATACATGTTTATTTCTTTATATTTTCTCAGATGGATCTATGTTGCTGTTAGTGACCTCCATAGCCATAGCCATACTGTCGCAATTGTTGTTGTTTTTTTAACTAAATTGCATTACTTTTAACATTTAGTGGCTCTTTCATTGTCCCCAATGTGCTTGAAATAAAATCAAAATACGGAAAGAAACCAGTATTATTATTTTTATAGATTTTTGCAAAAGTCGAGTAAATCTTTTATAAGGATAATAAACTAAACCACTCCATGTATCAAGTTCTTATTGGTGTGACAACTAAGTGTCCATCTTGTCTTCATTCCTCCCATTGCTCCCTTACCACAGTCTTGACTCATATAAACTCTTTTTACAGGTTTGTGTTTGTGGTTTTAGGCTACTTCACCCTCTCTCTCCACTGCCATTCTCCGTAATAATATTTTATCCTCCATTCCTCTTCTTCTCGTCCTCCTCCTGCTGTGTTTTGACCATCATTTCCTCACCGTCATGTGCTTACGGCGATTTATAGCTCGTGTGGTGGACATGTTTGGAGCCACTGTCGAGTTTGAGGTTCAGATAATACCAGCTCTGTAACTGTGGTCAGATTTAGTGTTGTTAAGATAGCGATTCAGTGACAATTTTAACAGAATCCAGAGTGATTTGTCAACATTTAAGAGTTGGGACAGGAAGATTGTGGCGTAAACAGGATGTGACAAAGAAGGTGCAGTTGGATTTTAAAGCGAGACCACAAAAATGTTAACGACTTGTTACTTATTTTGGATTATCAGTGGATTACTGTTGGAATTATGCCAATTTTGTCTTATGGGAGACGTTTATAATCATACAATTGTGTTTCTATGGGGAACATATTCCAAGAGAACTTCAAATCTTGTCACTTTGTACAGTTCATGTCTTAGTTGTAGACAATAGACTTAGACAAACTTTATTGGTGCATGAAGAAAATTGCTTGGACACAGTAGCTCAAAAATACTATTTAGAAACAGTATTAATAACAAAGTAAAAATTCTAGTATGAGGCCCAAGTAATGTTAGTAAGACATCCATTAGGCCTATTTTAGCTGTTTGAATTGACTTTTAAAGGGCATATATTTTGCTATTTTCTGATCTATGTAATAATGTTGTTTCCTCATCAAACCCATACCTGGAGTTGTGTTTTGTTTATTCAAACGTTTAACACATACCGTGCATATTTAGGCTGTGTTCTTCTTCCAAATGAAAACACGCTGTTCCACCTTGTGATGTCATGTGGTAATAAAGGAAGTGCTCCACTGTGTTTTTAAACTCCATACACCTTCACTAGAATCATGTGGGTGATTTCTGCGAGGTGGAACAGAGCATTTTGAGCTTTGGAGATATACACATACTAATAAACAAAGGGTTACTTAAACATGTGTGAATGAAACAAAACACAGCTTCAGGTATGTTTTTGATGAGGTAGCGGCATTATAATGATTTAAAGCTCACAACAGTCAAATTTATATAATATAGGACCTTTAAGTATCAGCAAATGTTTTTGATTTCTCCTTTTCTTTGGTGAGTTCAAAAGCTCAGAGAGGTATTGATAAGTGAAGTCCTTACTACCTCAAAAGTGTTCCTAGCAGAGGATGGTTTCGATCCATCGACCTCTGGGTTATGGGCCCAGCACGCTTCCGCTGCGCCACTCTGCTGATTGTGTGAGGCAGAGTGTGGTGAGTCACTTCTCTGACAAGAGAAGCGTTATCACAGCTTTGGTAGTGCAGTGTCAGTAATGGTTTAGCCAATGTTACAGAGTGGGGTTGTACAGGGAAAAGAAATGGCATGTGCTCAGACTAATTTAGATATATTTAAAGCCTTTTATGCAAAATCGACTTTTCGGAGCTATTAACCATGTTATAGTTGTTTCCCCCTCCAGGGGTGTCATAGATATAACTATATAGCAGACACAAGCACAATAGGTCTTCTTTAAGAATTGTATTGCTTTGACTTGATATTTTTACTTTTGTTTTCATTTTTGCACTTTGACAGATAATTTAGCTTCACTCTCTATCACTATAAATTCCTTTATATCACTATTAATATGTGACCGTTCAATATTCATTTAGCTTCAACCTCGCTGATGAAACTAGATTAGTTTGTTTGTTATGGTACAGTGAAAATTCTTAAAATATGGTTAAACATGAGTTAAAAAAGCCAGAATTAGCAAAAATGCTGCTGTTCATCTGTACATCATCATGATGTTAAAGGAGCAATGACATACAACAGGACCAAACCGAACACTGTATGTGGTTAGTAAGTATGTGAAACACGACTGTGAGGTTTGAAAATGGAATCATTCAAAATACTCAGTGGTGGAAGGAATATTTAATGCGGTTATTTAAGTAAAAGCAGAGATACCGGAGCAAAAAATACTCAGGTAAAAGTAAAAGTATCACATGAAAAAATCTACTCTAAAGTAGTAGAGTACCTGTTTAAAGAGTAAAAAGTAAAAGTACTTCACACAGATTTTGAGATCTAATAAGCCTCGAATGGATTGATTTTGATAAAGATTTGTCCTGAATTTTGTTCAACAGCAATAACTGAATCAATCGTTTTTTTATGCTGTTTTTGTTTGTATATTTTTGTTTGCTCAAACTGTGAACAATAATAATAATAATTTTTAAAAAACTTTTACTTTTCAGGCCACTTGTATTGTATGTGGAGTAGAAAGTACTCATACCTTCTCTCAAATGTAGTGTAAGTAAAAGTAAAAAGTATCCACATAAAAATTTACTGATGTAAAGTACAGATACCTAAAATGTGTACTTAAGTACAGTACTTTACTACTTGTACTTCATTACGGTCCAGCTCTGAAAATCCTATATAGTAACAGACTACTACTACTACTGCCAAACATACAAATTATTACATTGTTATAGATTTAGCAAAACACGTACATGAGACTTAAAAGGTAGTGGTCACTGAGGCAGAAATACATTCAGTAATTTGAGCATTTATGTTATTACAATATGACATCACAATCCCTTTCCTTTAGGCCTTTAACAATATTACACTGTTTTTTCCTGCACTTATGGCACTTATAGCACATTTTCTCCCCGAATACAATAGACAGCATCCCATCTGCCCCCTAATTGTCTCTCATTCTTTCCTCAAGCTAAACAGCCCATATGTCCTCTTAATCGTCCTCTGTCACCTCTATCATATACTTTTATATCATCATCCCCCCACGTTTTACTGCTAATAACTGCCTCCAGCTATAATCATTATAATATGTCAGTTCTGACTCTGCTGGTATGGAGACGTGGATAGAGGGCATCTTTTTCATATACTGTGATAATAGCCTTTCTCCATCAAGAATATTAGAAGTTTGGGGGGCTGAAATAAAATCAAAGAGATAAACCACTACTGAAATGGGCTTAGGAACTTTTTTGAATTATGAACTTCTATGACTCATTATAGACACAAACAAACTACTTAAGTGTTGCATTCTGTTATTTATTCATGGCAGTTCATATTTTTAACAGTATTGTACATTTAGAGTACTTTTTGGGGGATAATTCTGCTTGATGGTTTGGGTTCAGTATTATCGTTTATCGTCTATATTTACTTCAGCAATACATCGCACTTCAAAATTTGTTATCGTGACAGGCCTAGTGACATGAGACATCTGGGGTACTATTACTTCTTATATTACTAACGACTACTGTCACTACTATGTTGTTGTTACTGCTATAAAGGGCCAGTACATGATTCTGAACCATGAGTAAATGAGTAAATTTTTTTCAGGAGAAAAAAAACAAATCCGCAGAGTAGTTACAGGCAGTTGTTTCCACATGGTTCTCACCTAACAATGTTTCTGATTGGATAAAATTGTTTGTCCTTGGCAGTGACTTCATATGGTTCTCATCCAACCAAAAATGCTTTTACAAGTAATGTTAGTAACATGCACATTTCACTGGCTTTAGTCCTTCTCTGTTCCCTCAACAGAGCTTTTTAACTGATTGAATTGACTTTTAAAGGGCATATATTCTGCTATTTTCTGATCTATGTAATAATGTTGTTTCCTCAAAGTTGTGTTTTGTTTCATTCACACATGTTTAATACACAAACCCTACATATTTAGGATGAGTTCTTCTCCCCAACTGAAAACACTCTCATCACTCTGTGATGTCATGTGGTAATACAGGAAGTACTCCACTATGTTTTTAAACACCTTCACTGGAATCATTTGGATGATTTCAGTCCTGGAATTTCCTCTACTGAACAGTGTGTAGATAGTTTGTTCAGTTCAGTTTGTTTTATGTTTGGATTTTTGTCCACTAATACTTTTACAATATACTGTATGGAGTAAGAGGCATTTTCCTGAACTAGAATAAACAAAAGTCAGTTACACGCCATTTAATGTTACCACACAGGCAAAAAGGGTGGCGTTTTACAAATATTTAGGCAGTATTCTCCAGAAATGCAATTTAGGGGTACCATGCCAGCCCCAGTGGCCTAATGGATAAGGCACTGGCCTCCTAAGCCAGGGATTGTGGGTTCAAGTCCCATCTGGGGTGACAAAGCCTGCATTTTCGAAGTATTTGGTCAACCAACATCAATAATCAAAACTGTTGCATTTGCTTGACTATATCCCTTTTTCATTGGTTCTACAGTGGACTTAAGAGAGTATTCCAATTGGTCTGCAGTTGTTGGTCTGAGTGCTGTTTTTGTGTCCCTAGGCAAGCAACAACTTCAGTTAATTTAATATAGTAGGACAAAAAAAGTTGGGTAAAAAAAAAATCTTTGTGATTTTGATGAACACTACAGTTACATTTTACCAGTTACCTCAAATCACTGATCATCTCCAGGTACAATAACATTTGAGGGAAAAAAACAACTAAACTTTAAAAATCTCAATCAATGTCTGTAGTGCTCTAAAACCCTATGCATGATAATACTCTCTTGTGCCTCCAACTGGTTCAGAATGCAGCAGCTAGGCCTGTCTCTTATTTTAATCAACGACAAGGCGTCACCCCTATTTTAGCTTTCCTTCACTGGCTGCCTGTGCGTTTTAGAATTGATTTTAAGATTTTACTGATCACTTTTAAAGCTCTTTCAGGTCTTGCACCAAGTTACTTTTCAGAATCCCCTATGAGCCCTCCCACAGCCTTAGATCCTCAGGCAAGTCCTTGTTAGCTGTTCTTTTCATTTTTTTTTTAATTTTTATTTGGAAAGAACAAATATTATACTGACACATTCCTTCCAGTTCAAATATAATATCTTTCCCTTTTACACGTGGGCTTTTCCATTTCTGCACACACATGAAACAAGCATTATTACTCCAAGTCCCTTAAAAGTGCTTTTGATCACTATAGCATATTCCTTGGTCCCATTCCATTTTGGTATATTAAAAAAAGTAAAAATTAAATACTAAACTATTTACAGGAACAGGGGAGCTTACAGGGGCAAAAATGCAATCAGAAAGTATATAAGCAGTGTACAATAAAATAAAATAATTCTTCACAAGAAATGGAGAAGTCACAAAAAATCTCTTGTAAACTCTGCTTTTTTAAAGGTTCTATATAAATAAAGATTATTATTATTATGAATATCATATCACAGTATCCTTTGCTAAATTGCTAACCAGTCTCACTCAATTGGTCCCAACTGTTGAACGTTCTCTTTCAAATCTATCTATCTCCGGACATCTCCTCTCTCTCTTCACCTCCTCTCTCACCATGATGGATGTTGTGCTCTTTACGTCGCCTTCAAACTCTGATTTATCTTCTTTAATCCACAAAGGAGCCTTTTCAGAGCCACTCTTCTCAAAGCGCGTGTTGATGGGGTGCAAAAAACCATTTGTCAGAATACAGTGACACTTCCGCCATCACGCAGATTATAAATGGTTTTAGATTGACTCTGACCCTTTATTTGTCCATTATCTGGGGGCTCAAAAGGGCAGGGAGGCAGAGGATGGAGAGCTGGGGTGAAAGATGGCGATGTGAAAAGTTCTGTACAGGAGCCAGAGCGACCTGCTGCTTCTCCGAAAGGCTCAGATCCATCAAATGATAAAGGTTTGCTGACAGAAGTGATGGATGGAGGAGATGTATAGAAATGTTGTGTTTAGAAAGAAGAAGGATAGTGCTGAAGGAGGAGAGCAGGGTTTAAAACTGTTGCAAATGTCACTTTTGGGGAAGCTGATAAGTTGTTGTTAGCAAAAACTAAAATAGCTATGATCTGAAATGAATGCTTGCCAAAAAAATGTCCAATAAATGGGCTAAGGTGAAAATAATGTTGGTTTATTTTTGTTGAAATTTCTTAATCTAGATACAGTGCAGTGTCTGAAGCTGTTGCATGTGACTGTGCATAGTGACAATTTCAAAGTGCCAGAGTCAGGACTTGAACCAGCAACCACGATTCAAATGCATGTGTGATGTATCCGCTGACTGCATTAAGACTTGCACAAAAACGTATGAAGTGTTGGAGCTGTTGGTTTCAAGTTGGTTCTCTGCTCACACAAGTTAAACTCGTGTCAGCATTGAAGAACATGGCTTTCAACATGGTATTCAAACTTGCAACAGTAAAGAGCATGTACAGAGCAGGATTCGAACCCTAGTCTTCAAAACACAAATGCAATGCCATACCCGTTATACCAGCAGCGCAAGGAGCAATGACCCTTTGAGTAAATCATAAAGTACAAAGAGAAAAGTAAAGGAACGAATGATTAGTTTGACCGGGGATTCATAAAAACTGCATCAACAGAGCAGTTTTCTTAGATAGAAGATCCCTGGTTTGAGTCTGGCCATCACTGCAGGGACGTTTGGACAAAGTCTTATCTTTCCTAATTTTTTTGACATATAGATTAGTAAAATCTTTTTCCTAAATGTCAACTGCAATAACTCCACTTAAAGCTAGGTGTTAAAAAGTGATCTGTTCTTGCTGCCTAAAAAGTGTCCCTGGCAGAGGATTTTTTCGATCGATTGGCCTGGGCCTATCACTCTTGTCATACTGCTGACTGTGGGAGGAAGAGTATGTTGAGTTACTACTCCATACTATTGTCACAGCACTAGAGAGTGGGAAATTGAACACAATCTGCCAGTCTCCATGTCACTACAGAGTTGCAAACAGCAGAGAAAGTAAAAATTAATACAAATGAATTTCATATTATTAAAATGTATTTATAATATATAATGTTTAATTATATATTTTGACTGAACTCAAGATTTATTATATAAACTGAAAACTAAGCTCCATAGAGTCAAAAATATTGTTCTATCTTTTTTTTTAAATATATAATAATTTGTTTTATTTTGATTTCTCTATTGTCCTGTGGTAGCGTTTATAATCTGCCACTCAAATTTTTCCTTGAGTGTCTTCCACTGTCACCACCTGTACTTCCCATGATCCTTTGGGACTGTCTGTGTCCGTGTTTCTGTCTGGATTCTTGTCTCCAGAGGGCTCTCTAATGTCTGCTCACCACAAACACCACATGCACTCCCCCTGTGGCTAGCACTGTCTCGCCCAAGTCTGTGCCATTGTTGTTTTTCATGTTTGTTCAATGCAGACTATCCATATTTTATTAACACCTACTGTGCGTCTGCTCCAAAGAACAACTCATCCACAACTAACTCCCAAACATGCAAGGCAGGTTTATTTGTATAGCACAATTTGTACACTAATCCAAAGCACTTTACAGAATAAGAAAGATAAGAAAATCGCATTACAAACATATGACAACATAAATAGTTATAATTAAATATACTAGAGAAGAGTACAGAATAAGACCCTTTTCAGTCATATGCACAGATAAGAACCATTTTGAGTCTGGATTTAAACATTACCAGAGCCTGTCTCACATCTTCAGGAAGACTGTTCCAGATTTCAGTTGCATAAAACTGAAATGCTGACTTCCCATGTTTAGTCCTGACTCTGGGCACCAGCAGGAGGCCGGTCCCGGAGGTCCTCAGAGAGCAAGATGGTCCATATGGTACTAACATGCTGGAGATGTTCTTTCGTGCTAGGCCATAGAGAGACTTGTACACAAGCAGAGTTACTACTAAGTCTATTGTGCTTTAATGTCAGTGCAGAGAGATGTTGATAGAAAACCACATCACAGTATTAGCAAATTACTGTTTTTCAAACTTTTTTTTCAACGCAATTCAGTAACAATAATGACATATAGAACTGTAAAATTCAATGGTTCCACCCTCTTCCTATAAATATTATTAATACAACGTCAACCAATCCAAAAAAAATGAATCTAGTTCCATAACTTTGGTTAGCCTTCAAACAGAAGGAGATTAGATAGCGAAAAAGGTTCAATATTTTTCATAAGATTGAAATGCATTGACTCTATACATGGTGCTAAGCTTCTCCCACAGCTGCCCTGGGGTAAACTGACAGAGCAAGGCTGCCAATTTGTGCCACCAAATGTTCACATACACCCACATTCATGCCAGGGCAAGACTCATGGAATGTCTTGCCAAAGGACACAACGAGAGTAGAGGCACTTTGTTTGATTGATCATCTCCAACCACGAGCACAGCTTCACTGCAGTTTTTGAAATACCATAATTTCCTTTCATAATTTCTTATTCTTATTAAAAACGACTAACTCTGTATTTTAGGTCTGTACCAACATGTTCGAAAATGTGATTCTTGTATTAGTTTGTCAGTTCATTTTTCAGTTTTTTTGTCAGTTCTCCCACACGCTTTTAAATTGTCAACTTTGAACAGAATCCCATTATTAAAACATAAATCGCAGTCACATTGAATTTTATTATAGTGGAATCTTACAAAAAATCTATATAGCTTATAATATACTTAATTGCTTCTCCGTGTTAGCCAAGTGTGTGTCATTTTATGCTTTCCTGCCTTATATGCCCCTGTTTTACCTGCTCCCCAGAAGCTCCCCCTCTCTCTTCGCTATCATTTAAAGTTAGATAAATGTTTTTGTTCTCTTCCCTTTCCCTGATAACAACATTAAACCATCCACAGCCCCATAATAACTCTCACACGGCTCGGAGCTGCGCCGAAGTTACTGTGATTTAGTGAAGTCGGAGTGCAGCGGTAAATACAAGAGACAGCCCCTTCAAAGTCTGGAGGAGGCTTCTATTTTTGAGGTTTGGATTTCTGAGCTTGTGCTGCAAAGTGCAAGACAAGAATCTGGTTTCAAACACAGACAAAGTAGTTCCCCGAGGAGTGAGAAAGTTTGAGAGTTTGCACCAACTTTTGCAGAATAGTTATGAAATCGGTACCTGCTGTGGCCTCATTCAGCTCAGAGGAGTTGCATTTTCCACTTTCTCACCAAGTGCTATATTGATGGTGTGTCCTTGGGCAAGACACTTCACCTCCCTTTGACTGAGCATTGTGGGAATTTTTTTTAGACCATAGTAGTCTGGTTTCATATAATTTTTGATAAGTCACTACCAAACTTAGTGTATTGTAACGGAGTGTATCTACTGGCAGCAGTGGGAATAAACCATGAGGAAAAAGCGACATTTAAGCGACTTGAGCAGCCTGCTCATATAAGCACGCCCTTGTAATGAATGCAGTTTGACAGAAGAAATGCTTAGAAAGAACTTAGAAAGTGTGCAGAATTTTTGCCTGTGACATAATAATCCAGAGAAAATTTAAACTGCATGATCTCAAAGCAAGGCAACTTTATAAACAGCAAGCAAGAATGAAGCCAGACATAACACCGGGTAGGTTTTTGATGAGGGAACAATGTTATAACATTGTTAAAGGTCCTATATTATACAAAATGAACTCTTGTGAGCTTTCAGCCATGTTACTGTGTTGATACCTCATCAAAAATGTTCCTGTTGTTGTGTTTTGTTTCATTCACATATGTTTGAGTAATCCTGCATTATTAGTCTGTCTACATCTTCAAAGCTCAAAATGCTCTGTTCCTCCTTGTGATGTCATGGAGCGGTAGTTTTCAAGTTAACAGCACCTTTTACCTTTAGTTCAGTAGATGTTGGCAATTCCATGGCTGAAATGATCCAAATGATTCTAGTGAAGGTGTATGGAGTTTAAAAACACACTGGAGCACTTCCTGTATTACCACGACATCACAAAGTGGAACAGAGTGTTTTCCGTCTGGGAGAAAAACTCAGCCTAAATATGCAGGATTTGTGTGTTAAACATACATACAACATCATAACATTGGTCAGAAAATAGTGTAAAATGGGCCCTTTAAGCAGCTCAAAAATTGGAATTTTGCACAAAATGTGTCCTTTAATTGCCCTTTAATTAATTCACGTCTCTTCACTCTTTGACACTACAAATCGCTAACACAACACATTCATATTGTAGAATAAAGACTCTTGCCTAAGGACACAATATATGCACTTGTCAGAAATGGCATTGAACCACAAGTCAATACAATACAAGTCAAGTTCTCTATACGTGTTCTCACCAGTTATGACATCTTAGATATTGGTTAACCCTGTGGTAGGTCAAATAGTGAACAATTGTACACTTAACACTTAACATCAATATTACCTATATGTTCCTATAGATTTGGGCAAATACAGCTGTTTATCTGTCTGCTTCTTTAGTTCATTTCTCATTATAATCTCAAACTCCTTAACTCCACGCTTCCATCTGTCATCTGATATTTTCCACCATATATCGCATAAACCTACATCTCCTTCCCTTTTCCATTAAATACATTAAGAGATTCCGTGTGAAGGCTTAGCACAAATACTGCATATATCTCCATGCATATAAAGTTATACGGGGGTAATGTATGTGTGACTGCAGTGGAGACAGGAGCGTGGCTGATAACGTCCGTGATATATGTTCACATGCTGATATAGATAAGACTTATGTGGGATAATATATACAGGGATATTACGGGATGCAGCAAAATGTCTCAGCTGTCTGATTTATTGGATTTACTGATGCAGAATAGACATTTAGGGTTGTTCATCAAAGTATATAAATTACACTTTATGTTTTATATCTCAAAATATTGTGGAAAGTAACAGTAATACAGCACTATTTTTGTCTCTGTAGAATTGCAGCAGACGGCTCCAGGGAGCAGTGTGAATGAGTTTGCGTGCATAGTTCTGTCAACTGAAATAATGAGGAACCCAAAGTCCAAAGAAGTTTATGAACTTTATAAACATGGAAGAGCATTTCCTAAACTATGTAGACCAGTGTTTTAGATCAAGGCATAAGCTGGCATTACTTTCGATGATTAAAGGCACTGCACCTGATATTTTGCAGTAGGGCTGTCGCGGTTAAAGAATTTAACTTTACGTTCCTCAGCATCGCGGTGTGGGGTGTTGTGTGGTGTTTGCGGTATAGCACCTAGGCCCATATTAAAACATGTAAATTTCGATTGTACTTAAAAATTTGCAATATAAAACAACAGCTGGGCATGTAGTTTTAGATACAAGTTCCGATAGTATATTATTATGTTGCGTCTTGAACTAAACTCGTGGGACAGAGCGCTTGTGGGCACTTGTTGGCTTCGTGGGCAGGGCGCAGGTTATCGAATGCTGAGCCAAACTTCGCATGGCGTTAGAGCCGCCCAATGAGTGGATTTGCATTCAAGTCTGCCGCTCCTCCAGTATGTAACGCACGTACATCCACGGTAACCCCCATCTGTTCGAGACTCGAGCTTCTCTTAAAGGGGAGGAGGCACCTTTTCCTCTCTCACCATTTTGTAGCAGTCCAAATTTATTGCTAGCATTATAATTATTCACCAAAATAAGTCCTTTTCACAACTTTCAGGGGCCAAAGAGGAGTTTGTGTTATGACACTGCTAACAGCATATAGTTAGTAGTAGCTAATGCCTTACTTCCTGGTTTGTGGCGTTTTAATTACATACAAGCAGCACGTAGCAGTCTTGTTTTACATATCTGCACTGGGGAAAACAAAAATGTAATCAACTACATGGACAAAAATTGGGTACAGCCCCCTTTAATCATATCATATCAGATGGCACCGCTGATATAAGATTTTTACTCAGTTTGACCCAGAGAAAGGCAGGAAGTTAAAGTGATGCTGCTAGATTGAGACTGATTAAGGATACTGTGCACCTACAGACAAAAAATAGATTTTTCATCATATACAATAATTTTACACATTTCCCATATTCTATTTTTATGCTAGTACTGCCCTGTGATAAGACCTCTTCTTTGAGCACATGGTTGATTTTGGATCTGTGTTTACCAAATTAGTCGATGTTTATATCAATAATCAGTTAGTTGCAATTAATCGATTCACTTGTTTCAGCCCTACTATTGAATATTTTTGAGGACACATCATAGTATTATCTTATAGTATTTGTTAAAAAAAAAAAAGTAAATGTACTCTCGCCAAACTACTGCATAATATAACCCTTTTCATCTTTTCTTTTTTTTTTTTTTTTAATAGTGGTTTATTTCTTTTTTATTTTTTATTTTTTTATATACTCCTGTGTTGATTCTTTATATTGCTTGGGCTAAAATGAAACACAGAACTCACATTCATCATCGTCTGGGTCCCACTGAGCAGTAACAGCAGGATGTGAGGGAAGTTATCTGCTTCTCGGTGTGGCTCCAAAACTTTATTAATCATTACAACTAAACAGTATGTGAGTGCGTTAATGCCTCACTAATCAGAGAACAGACCACCCCAGATGGGACTCGAACCCACAATCCCTGGCTTAGGAGGCCAGTGCCTTATCCATTAGGCCACTGGGGCTTTGATAGTGTGAAGTTTACACCCGGACAAAACACACCAGTTAACAATAGAATTGAGCCCCATGAGAGGTCAGTAGTGTCGCGATATTAAAATGTCAAACACGATTTCAATACTAAGGAATAGACTCAATGCTCAATGATTATTACCACGATGATAATAAAAAAAAAAAACACTATTTAGACAATAGAACATTTTCAACATTAAATTTTAGTACTTTCTTTAATATTCCCATGTGGCCTTATATCTGTGTAATCCCTCAGTGGTCCAGGTAGGTTCCATAGTGGTCCATGGGCGTGTACTAGTCTATGTGTCTTATACTTGTTCTGATACAGCTCAAAATCATTCTAAAGTTATTCAGGAAAGGTTAATTTCCATCCTATGAATGTGACTTTCAAATGAGTATCTAGTTTCGATACTAGTTTTAGTAACGATTAATATCTGATTGTCGATACTTTTGACAACCCCAGAGCTCAGTACTGTATTATTAGCATTAGAATTGTGTCACTTTCCCCATCTAGCTCATTGTATATATTTGAATGTGACAGCTTAAAAGCATTACATTTTACAAAAAAATATCTTATCTATCTCCATTGATACAAGCAGGTGACGCCACCAGGCCAAGTTACAGGTCAGGTTTGTGGAGAGGGGACCCTGCATGTTTTTTTATCAAGGTATTTTTGAGCAATAAAAACACCTGCAATTGACTAAATGCAAGATAGACAAGTTTATTGGTATTCTGGAACAGGCAAAGCAATAACATCTCCGTGGAGACAGAAAAAAGTGACATAGTTCACCTTTAAGTGTAGTTTTATGGTGCCTGTGTGACTGGTTAATCAGCACTTGTTAACAGACATTCTAACTCTGACATAACATCTATTCAAGATTACATTTCTGATTTGGAAGAATAATAGGGCTATAATAATATGAGCTACCAAAATCAAGAGTTAGCTTTAGCGTGTCATTCAGCTATTCCAGACTTGCTCCGTTCACCCGTCTCTATTGTCTATAACTGTCTTCTCTGCATAGTCTTCTTGCTCAGAGAAGATTCTAACTTATGGTCCCAGATTGCGCCCTGCTCCTCGCCTGTCACTCAAACATATTTATACACTCTCAGATAAAGCCGTCATCTGTCACTTTTCTGTTCTGACTCAGAGGGTTTGGAGAGAGAGAGAGAGAGAGAGAGAGAGGTGGGAGCATGTTGTTATCAGCTCAAACAGCAGCAGACTACAAGACTGTCTCAAGCTGTGCTAATCTATAAATAAAGAAACATGTCTGCAGCGATTCTTCTATTAGATGAACTTTATATCTAACAAAGTAGGTTAAAAAGAGGAGTTTATTTTCACTTGATGGTGGATAAAACAGAATATAGCAGGTACAGGTGGGCGGCAGGTTTACACAAGATAAAATCAAAATTGTCATTTTGAAGGTATGCAGAATTGGAAGATGTATTGCCTAAAATTTCCCTGGGATCCAGAATACACACTTCCTCAATACTTTACAAAGATGTGAGTCTGGTCACCAGTGAATCTCCCTAACCAATCTGGGACATGCATGGTCCGTCCATATCAGAAAAAAATAAAGGAAATAAATATCACGGGGCTAAAAAACATTGCAGATTTCTGCAGAATCAATGGGCAAAATAAATATACGGGGCTAAAAAACATTGCAGATTTCTGCAGAATCAATGGGCAAAGCACTAAACTCTGTTAATCTGAGGTGAGATAAATTGACCAATGAGCTCCTTCATTTCACATGTCTCACTGAAAAAAAAAAAACCAAGTCTGATTGAACGATCACATTTGACCAGGCTTAAGACGGAGGATGTGGGGACCAGACTGATATCAATCTGTATAAAAAATACAGAGAGATATCATTCTGGATTTGCCAGGCAATCCTATAATAAGAAAATTGTGAAAAAGTAGCAGAAAAGCTGTATGATCTTTTAAACGCGGGTATAAAGTGAGCTTATATTAAAGGTGCTGTACCTGATTTTTACTGTCTTAAAAACATGAAAACAGAACTAGCCTAGTTCATTTCTTCATTTCTTATTCCTCACTTACCTCATGCATTCTGAGCATCCTAATTATTCATTGCGATGAGTTTATAATCACTTTTACAACTTTCAGAGACCAGAGCGGCGTTTTGCCATGACAATAAAGCTAACAACTAGCATGCTAACATGCACTTCCTGATTATCAGACAATAAAAGGCTTTATAATTAGATGAAGACAGCAGGCAGATGGCTTATTTTGACAACAGCTGCTTACACAGTGTATCTGAATAAGACAAATGTTGCTCAAATATATGGGAAAAAACCATGTTCAAGATCTTTAATGTATGTTTTTAGGTGGAGGGTCTAAAACTTTCTTTTCTCCAAGAAGGTCTATTTTGCCCGGCATGTTCCAAAATGGCATAAAACTTTGTGATCTCCATAGAGACAAGCGTGTGACCAACCACTGGTCTATTCACTCTTCAGGATCAAAAGAACTTTATTTTTGAAAATGTATTAACTGATGTGGGAGTATGATATTGCCCATAGAATCTGAATGCAACAGTACTCTCTCCGCTCTCTCCCCTCCCTCTTTCCTTCCTGTCTTACACTTCTCTTCCTCCTCTCTCTCTTCTCTCCTTCTCCCTCTCTCTCCCTCTCTCGTATTGTTTCCTCTCTCTCCCTTTCCCTCTTTCTCTCTCTCTCCCTCCCTCCCTCTCTCTTCTGTCTTCTTTCTCTCTCCCTCCTCTCTTTCTCCTCTTTCCTCCCTTCTCTCTCTTGTCTCTTTCTTATCTCTCTTCACTCTCCTCTCTCTCTCTCTCTCTCTCTCTCCCCTCACTCTCTCCTTCCTGTCTTACTCCTCTCTTCCTCCTCTCTCTCACCTCTTTCCCCCCTCTCTATCCCCTCTTTCTTTCCTTCTCTCTCCTCTCTTTCTTACCTCTCTTCTCTCTCCTCTCGCACGCATGACATTTATTAATAAACACATTGTCACCTCCGACATCCCATAATCAGTTTGAGCAGCAGGTGAGTATTTGGACATATGGGCCCTGCGTCTCACTGTGTGTCTGAGGTGTGGTCCTCCTCCTGTCTGGGTTTGAAATGAACCTGTTCTGACACAGAAATGAGGACCCGGAGTGCAAGTTATTAACATACACAGCCAGACCCCGCCTCCTGCTGCTCCTCGTACCAAACATGCACCATGACAGACAAACATATGAAGGAGAAGAAAGGGATTAGAGTCGGAGGAGGTAATGGATGATTAGCCACAGGAGGACAGTGTCATAGGTCTAAAATATATGTCTAATGCATATCAAAAGCACTCGACGCCTACAAAATGTTAGCGATAGGATTTTTGGCTCTTTTATAGAATCCAGATCTTTAGAATCCATTCTCTTCAAAGAGCCATTCAAAAGACTCTTTTAGCATTTTTTTTATGTGACAGAAGCCAATGTGAGAACTCATTTTATCTACAAACTAATCACAAAGAGAGATGACCAAGGCTCAGATATTTTTAAAATGGTTCAAACTGAGAGTGAGAGTGTGTTTGCCCTTTGAAATTATGCATAATCTAAATAAAACATTGCACTACAATAATAATAATAAAAATTAATGATGCCAATGTGTTTTTCATGCACAAAGCTCTCACTCGTGTTGTTTACTCTGCTTCTGTGCTGATTGTTGTGTGGGTTCAGCGTTAAAATGCATGCAAATTAGAAAGAAAACTATTTTATTTTATTTTTTTTTAGATCAGGTTCCAACCATTAAGGAACCGCCTCTTTCACAAACAACACATCAATACAAAAGAACTTGCTAACTTGATACCAATGAGTTTTGCATTAAAATCATTGAAAGTATTCTTTTATTCTTGTATTATTATATCTGCAGATAAACCAAAATATAAAAATGTAGGTATTTGTTTTGCTTAAAAATACCTTGAAAACATGCATTTTTACTCTGTGTGCCTCTCCATGGATCTGACTCGTAACTGGCCTGGTAGCGTTTAAATAAATTGTAGATAATGTGAGTATTAAGTGCATTGATTCATATTCATATATTAATTCCATATGTGTTTGTTGCAGAGGACATCTTTATTCTTCATGGCAAAGACAAGAAGAACCCCCTGATCTACGGCCTCTTCACCACCTCCAGGTCAGTACTTTAAGTTAAACTAAATGATTCTGTTCCCTGAATCCTATATTGGTCAGTATTATCCTCACATTTGGAAAATATAGTTGCTCTAAATCCACATCTCAAATATTGCACATGCTTTGCTGTTAAACGCATGAAAATAAACATCCAAATGCCCAAATAGTGTTTAAAGTTGGCAGTAAATATGTTCCAACCAGTGTTAGACTCCATTTACATGAGGTTTGGCTATTAAGCTACGAAAACATCTAGAGACATTGGCACAAAATGAACCATGAGGGAGTTGCCTTGGTGGTGCTTTTTGACAGACTTCCAATGCAGGGCTGGTCCAAACTTTTAACACTTTTAATCTAAACTTTGGAGTTATATTCAGAGCGCTGACTCACTCCTGCCTGCTCCCATTTATCTGTTTGGGGTTGGCTTCTGTTTTTGCTTCGCCTGTTTCACCTCAACAGACTGAAATAATTTAGAGATGTGCTGAAAAGACTGAGCAGTGACTGAAGCATTTTTCAAATTCTTCTGTCATTTCCAAATAAACATGGTACAAAGCACAGGTGGTATAGTACTTACATTTATGAAATTGTACTTCTCAATGTAGTTTTTGGACACCATTTTTTACTCGTACTTGAGTAATAGTTTGAAGTAATAGTACTCTTACTTGAGTAAAGGTTTAGGTTACTCTCCCCACTGTGAGTAAGTCCACAAGTGACAGCTTTGATTGATTTGGACATTTGTTTTTCTTGCACAGCTCCTTCAGATATGGATATGTAAAATACAGTGTTTTTGACCATTATGTATTTTGTCCATCCAGTTACATTAACTTCAAATTATAAATCAAATATTATGTCCCCACAGCTACTTATTTGAGTAGTAGTTTCCTCAAGTACTTTTTACTCTTACTGGACCACTACTTTTTGAATTGAATATTTGTGAACATTTTGAATGAGAGACCCAAATGGAATTGTGAGTTTGTGAGATGTGAAGGTACATCTAGTACCTCCCAACTAGTGATAGTAATAGTCCATAGACTGTAGAAAGAAGTGGACTAAGTGAGTGTGATGTCACCCACAGCGTTCAGCTCCAGTCAAATGAAGCTCATCGAGACTCACGGTTATAGGGGCCAATTTGGAGCCAGGCTTCATATTTGGAACTCTGACCGCGAATATCATAGCAACCAAAGAGCCAATCTGGAGTGAAGCTGTGGAAGGTAACGCCCCTTCCTTAGCAACGCTGTCAATCAAACCTGTTGCTAACGCTAGCGGGAGCGACCTCAGCGAAAGAAGGCAACTGATTTGTCTCTTATTAATGTTCATATCTTGAGTTACGAACACAATAGCAAAATAAAAACACCAGGATCATGTAGAGTGGGTTAATACGAACATTTTAAGACCAAAATGCAGAGCCTGACAGCAGCATTTATGGAGAAAGGGGCAACAGTTTTCTATTGTAAAGTGAATTGGAGGCGATGGAGCGGGAAGCGCAGCCCACATTCACTTATTTGGAACGCGACGGCTCGCAAGTTATATATGTTCATTTATATTTACAGTCTATGTAATAGTCCCAAGCTTGGATAAATTAAACAAAGTATGCACCAGGAAGGACGTCTGACTATGATTTATGATCTTAATTGTAACGGAATAACATTGTTTGTAATCTGCAGCTGAGACTAGTTCTGTTCTAGCTGTGCAGGACTGAGCCCTATGACCTTTATGCATTTTTGAAGAATCTCATTTTCAAAGTGACCAAAATCCAGTTGTGACTGACAGTTCTCCAGCAGTGTTGTTTTTTGTTTTCAGTCT
>KN470145.1:33172-44059 GCA_000787095.1 Periophthalmodon schlosseri
TGTGGATATATGAGCTATATAATATGCAGTTAATTAAAAATGTCTACATGATGGTTTAGATTTACACATTTGAGCTGAGTTGAGTGCCTCTCACAATTTGGTGTATTGACAAAACAATACAATAAAACAAAATTATTTTCTCAGATGGATTAATTGCCACTTTTTGACAAATATTGCAGTACTTTTTTTTAAGAACCACATACATTTCATAACACATAGATCATTGTCAGCTTGGCTTTTTTACGCGCCCGATTCTAGACCACAGTATTTAGGTGGGTGGATTGGAAATATATGTGGGCAATATAATACGATATACAGATTTTTACAGAGGTACAAAGTTTAATTTGGTATTCAGCTTATTCCAGAAGTTGCCGTGGGCGCCGCCATCATCATTCGGATTGTATTATTTTGCATGGGGCTGTTGATCTTGACAGTTCTATTCATGGGTTTCAAGCTACGGCAATCGTACTCCGTGATCATAGCAATTAAGCAATTCAAATCAAAATATTATATCTTTTGAATGGGGAAAGGTCCTCTATATGTCCTCACAACGTCCTTCAAATCAGGAAGGAATTGTCTGTATGAAACCCATGAATACAGACTACAAAGCCGTTTTAAAGCCTCCCAGATAATCGGTGCATTCTTGACTTGTTGGTGCACATAAACACTGAACATTTTGCACAAATCAACCAACTTTATATCATATTTTAGCGACAAAACTTTTCACAAATTGAAATGAGTGGGATTCCCGCTTAACCTGAAGTGCTATCACAAAAACGTTTCATTTAGAGACAAAAGTGGGCGGGCGGAGGTCAGTAGGCAAGAATCAAATTTCTTGTCTCTAGCTAAAGCCTGCACAATAAGCACAGCTTTTGTGCTGTGCTTATTGCGACGTTTGGTTTTGTGTAAAAAGGATTAAATTAACTTATTTACTTTTAAAATACACAGAACAAACTGAAATAATTTAAAAACATTTAAACTCTCACAGCCTACGACTACTACTGCTACCCTGCTACTCCAATACAGTTTTATTCAGCCGTAGAGCGTGACTTATCTAAAGGGTTTCATGTTTGGAGCTTCTGCAGAGAAACCAAGCAGAAACCACAATGACTCACTGCCCATAACTTTTAACACAGTGAATATAAAACATGTTCCTATGACATTAACATCTGACACAGGGCTGAGCATTGAGGAGAGGGCGTTCACTCTGCACAGATCTGTGGAAAAAGGCTGTGACATTATGCAGAGGAAATCACTTCTTCTGTTTAACTTTCCAACATTTTGCAGACTTTTCTGTCACTTTGAGGTATTCCAAAATAAACTACATGGCTTATTATAAATTTTTATTTCTGGGTGTGTGAGTTGGATAGTCAGTTTGCTTGTGCACCTGTTTTAGTTCAGATTCTATAGATTATTAATATTTGGTCTATAAAGTAAAATAGCAAAAGAAAATGTAATTGTGTCATCTGGACACATGCTTTAGAGTGAAGTCGTTTCCCCACCCGTCAGAACTGAAGAAGCCACTTGTATGACTTGCGAAACGTCTTCACTCTAAAACTTTAGTCCAGTTGACAGGATTACATTTTCTTTTGCTATGGAACCTACCTAGACGACTGGGGGATTACACAAACACCTATAAAGTAAATTCAACTCTAAAATAATAAAATAAAAGTTGAATTCAGACATTTTTTTCCAAGTTTATTTAGCAAACACTATTAAAGTTAAAAGAGTGACTGTTAGATAATATGTTTTTCCGTGTTGACTGGAAAAAGGCTGTGACATTATGCAGGGGAAATCACTTCTTCTCCTGTTTAACTTTCTAACATTTTGCAGACCTTTCTGTCACTTTGAGGTTTTCCAAAATAAACTAGATGGCTTATTATAAATTCTTTTTTCTGGATGTGTATGAGGGATAGTCGGATTTGTTTGCTTGTGCACCTGTTTTAGTTCAGGTTCTATAAATTATCAATATTGGGTCTATAAAGTAAACTAGCAAAAGAAAATGGGATTGTGCAACTGGACAAATGTTTTAGAGTGAAGTCGTTTCGCCTCCCATCAGAACTGAAGAAGCCATTTGGATGATTGGTGAAACGTCTTCACTCTAAAACTTTAGTCCAGTTGACAGGATTACATTTTCTTTTGCTATGGAACCTACCTGGACGACTGAGGGATTATACAAACATTTATAAAGTAAATTCAAATCTAAAATAAAATACAAAGTTGAATTCAGACATTTTTTTCCAAGTTTATCTAGCAACCATTCTTAAAGTTAAAAGAGTGTTAGCTAATATGTTATTCTCTGTTGACTAGTTTTGAAGTACTTGCTTTCAATGTTCAATTCAATTTAATGTTATTTATATAGCAAAAGCCAAAATTAAATCAGTCAACTGGACCAAAAGTTGTAGGAGTGAAGACGTTTTGCTGCTTATCCAAGCCACTTCTTCAGTTCTGGTCAGATTGTTGGTGGACACTGCCTTATATCTATCTGAAGACAGGAGCTAACTACAATGAAACTGTAAACAGCTATTGTTTACAGTTTCAGCTTAATGGGCCTACATTCAGCCTTAATGAATGTTCTTTATATAGCACATTTAAAAACAACTTCAGCTGCTCAAAGTGCTTCACACAAAAAGTCAACAAAAAACCAATATACAGATAATACGATACATAGGAAAAGAACAATAAAACACCAAGATATCCTGTCTAGCCAGTATTAAATGCCAGGGAGAAGAGGTGGGTATGTTTGGGGGTACATGACTTGCATTGTCATGACTCTCATTTAAACTGAATATGACAAAATTGATTTAAATAAATAAGTACACCTATCAAATGTCCTACCTAATCTACTTGCTTAGTCCTCTAGTTGGCATTTTGATTAAAGATATGTACTGTAAATATCCCCAATGCATACTATGATAATTTGACTTAAAGCTGTATTCTGCTTCTCAGTGACATCCTGAACGGCTCGGCAGTCTGTGTGTACCGCATGGAGGACGTGGTGAGAGTTTTCAAAGGGAACTTCCTCCATAAAGAAGGACCTCAGTACAAGTGGGCGGAGTACACCGGGCACATCCCATACCCACGACCAGGGACTGTGAGTATATAGTATTCTTAGAGCAAGAAATCTACTACATAATTTTACAAACTCGTCCCTGTGCAAGTGAGACTGTAGTAGTAGTAGTAGTAGTAGTAGTAGTAGTAGTAGTAGTAATAGTAGTAGTAGTCATTGAACAATACTACAAGCTCCTCAGTGTAGTCTAGTAGCATTTGTAGAAGCAGTAATATTTGCTGAAGTAGTCCTGGTTCGATGAAGCCATCAGGACAACATCATCTGCAAACAGCAGAGATAAGATCCTGTGGTCCTCGAACTGGACCCCCTCCGGCCCCTGGCTGTGCCTAGAAATTCTGTCCATAAATACAATGAACAGAACCGGTGACAAAGGGCAGCCCTGGCGGAGTCAGGAGCATGAAGCCCCTGATAACATAGCTCCCAGGATCAATCGGGTGCTCAAACCCCTCGACCACGTTAAGGTGGCGGTTCAAGGAGGTGTGGTGTAGTACTATATTAATTTAAATTGAAGTAATAGTAGTTGAAGTAGTAGTACAGCTCTGCCTATCATGAAAAAGTTAATATTATTTGTAGAGGTAAAAGCTCCTTATTGTGAGTTCATGCCAATATACAGTAGAAACAGATATTGTTTATTGTTATTTATTCATTTAAATTTTATGATTTTTTTATTTTTTTTTCTTCATTTTTATAATATTTTTTTCTGATTTCAGTGTCCCAGCAGCACCTACGGGAGCTACAGTTCGACTCGGGAGTATCCTGATGACGTGATCTTCTTCAGCCGCACCCACCCTCTGCTCCAGGTCTGTACAAATGCCAGTCTACTGCAAACATAACTGCACTTTTAAACCATTTATCCATCATAAAATCCATCTAATTTGCAGGAGAATGTTATGCCCATTGGAGAGCGCCCCCTGCTGTTCAGAGTGGGAGTCCATTACAAGTTCAGTAAGATGGTGGTGGACAGAGTGGAGGCTGTGGATGGGACCTACGATGTCCTCTTCATTGGGACAGGTGGGTGAAAAAAGAAAAAAAAATATTATTATTATTTGATTTTTTTAAATTCTGAATATGAATTTTATTTTATTTTGTTTATTTTTTAGATTCTGGTTTGGTGCTGAAGTCCATCCACTTCCCCAAAGAACATGGCCAGGGTCAGGAGGTCACTTTGGAGCAGATGCAGGTTTTCCAGGTAACAACTTGTGCTGCTCTCATCTATTTAACATATATGCTATGGACAGAAAGCATGCTTTGTCTAATATTTGTTTTTTTCTGTGTATCTGTATAACAATATTTTTGTGTACAATGTAAAAGTCTAAAGTCTTTAGATTCTCATTGTAGTCCTCAAACTTTTCACACTATACCATACTATAACAGGATGAAGCCCTGACTAGCCTTGGACATAAATCATAATAAAATGCATTTAGCACACAAAGTTGTTTTACAATTCTGTACATTATTCATTTAGTACATACTTAGTGGTGGTGAGCGACTATTGTAGCCAAAGCTGCCCTGGAGTAGACTGACTGAAGCAAGGCTGCCAGTCTGTGCCATCAGCCCATCTGACCCCCACCAACACTTTCACTTTCACACTGGGCAAAGTAGCCCATTGGATGCTTTTTTTTTATGAACTTAACAATATGGAAATGATTTACCATGTTTTTCCTTCTTCTACCACATAAAACAGTTAACTCATATTCCAAAGATATTTCTAACATGACAGCGTTAGGACTGTAATTAAATTATGTATTTGCATTCTTTTAGCAACTGAAGATTCAAAATTCAAACCAGGTTTTTAGTTAAACCACAAAGGTCAACATAGCAATCTTCACTAATAATCCAAAGATATGATAAAGAGCCCTTTTTCCACGCTATAGTAATGACATAAATATGCATGCTTTACATTGTGCATCTGTGGATACTTATAGGCAGAAGAGCAGATGTGGTCAGTGCAATCAGACTCCTCTGCTCTGTGTTTGAGTTCCACTGACATCATTTCAATAGTTTTAAATTATTCTGGTTTTGGAAACAGGCCTGAGGTTATTATCCACCCACTATTGTTCTACACTGCATTTTTGCTCCTTACTGGATGAGGTCTTGCATAAAGTACTAAATAATATTACTGTATTTTTAAATATCTTCTAAAATATTCATACATCCCATTTTAATATTGTATCACATTGTCATTTCTTTTAGTCACAACTTAAATATAATCATTTTTAGTTTTAGTCTATGCATGAGAGACTTTCTTTCTGGTAATAAATGTTAAAAAAAAAAGACCAATAACTTTATCAGTATAGTACAGTATAGCACTCTTCACAGTCATTAATTAACTTTTATTTCATTTTAGCTTTCTTCTACAAAAATATCCCTTTAATGAAAAGCTATAACAAAAATATATCAGTCAACTATATTAAAACTAATACACGATAAATAATAATTCATTGTAAATTACATGTTTACAATATTTTCTTCATCTCAACCTGCAGCACAAGTCTCCAGTGACGGCCATGACACTCTCCAAGAAGAAGGTATCCCCCGCCCACTCCCCACCCCATATACACACGTGCGCGCGCACACACACACACACACACGCACACACACTGTCACACTTTACTGTACACAGATCAACACCACACACATTATACAAACACAGAGAAACACACAGTTATCATCAGTCATCTCACCGAGCTCCGTCTCCAAGGACCGTCTCCAGCACCTGTTGCCATGGTGACACAGCATCCGTCGGCGCAGCAACAGGACGAGAGCGGCTCCTTTGGTTTATCAGGGCCAAGTCTGAACTGATACAAATGATCTACAGTGTTTCAGGGTTATCGCAAGACTTGAATATACACTTCCTTGCATGTTTTTCAAGCAGGGAAACATTAGAAAATAGCTACAATTTGGTGCAGAGATCCATTCTGAAAATCTATTTTTATTATTTATTTACATTATTTTGGGAAATTAACCATGATGTTACCAGTCATTATTTTTGTTGAGTATCAGTAAAATACGTTTTACTATATATGTATGGAGCTTGTTCCCTCATCAAAAACATGGCTGAAGCGGTTTTATATGTCATCCATGCATGTTTGAATAATCTTGCGATCTCTCCCAGGCCCTATTTGACCCTCCTTATGGTTAGCAGTATGATCCTGTCAAAGACTCGTCACCCATGCTCCCGTATGGCAATTTTCCATAAATGAACAAAAGCAGGATGCAAAACAATACACTACAATTTCACAATTTTCATTAGCGGGACGCACACCGACTGTAATGTGATAGTGCTCTGGAGGGAGAGTGACAATACACTCAATTTCACAATTTTCATTAGCGGGACGCACACCGACTGTAATGTGATAGTGCTCTGGAGGGAGAGTGACTTAGCACGGAAAGCAAAGGGAGAGGAGACTCAAAAACTTATCAGACATGTTAATATGTTGTTTTCGGCGAATATAGCATTTTCAAAATCAATCAATGGTAACATAAAAATATTTGAGTTATTTAACTTTTTCTTTTTTTTTTACTACATAATTCCATATATCTTTCTTCATATATTTGATGTCTTCCTTGTATAAAATGTAGAAAGTAGTAAACATGAAGGAAAAAAAACATTGAATCAGAGGGTGTGTCCAAACTTTTGACTGGTGTCGTTTAAAAATACACTACCAGTCAAAAGTTTGGACACACCATCTCATTAATTTTTTTTATTTTATTTTTTTTTACTACTTTCTACATTTTCGATACATACAGAAGTCATCAAATATATGAAGTAAGATATATGGAATTATGTAGTAAAGAAAAAAAGTTAAATAACTAGTAGAGTTATTTAATGTTTTTTTTTTTTTTCTTTACTACATAATTCTATATATCTTACTTCATATATTTGATGTTTCCATTATGTATATAAAATGTAGAAAGTAGTAAAAATAAAGAAAAAATCATTTAATGAGAAAGTGTGTCTAAACTTTTGACAGGTAGTGTATGTTTCATAACATACACTAAACATACAAACATAATATTTATTTAAGGTCAATATTTCATCACATTAAATTGTTTCTGAGAGTAGACATTTAATCTATTCAAAGTAAATACACATATTAAAGACACACATTTTGTATTACACAGCCACAAAAGGACTTGAAATTGAAATGCAACTTTTACTCACATAATACACTATTCCCATGTCCTGTGTACAGCAGTGGTTGTACGTGGGCTCCAGAGAAGGCGTATCCCAGCTCTCCCTGTACCACTGTGAGATGTACGGTCAGGCCTGTGCCGAGTGCTGCCTGGCCCGCGACCCATACTGCACCTGGGACGGACACGCTTGCAGCCCCTACATGCCCACTGTGCGGAGGTAACTACCACTGATAACTAATAGTGATGGCACAAGATCTCACGCCACAAGATCTCGTGAGACAAAATCGTGCAGACATGAGGAAAATGATCTTGTGACATGTGAGAAGAGATGGCGAGTTACACCTCTTTGCGGCGGATTTATACTCACTGCAAGGCGGGTTCGGTACATACTTTGATCGGGTTACTTTCAAATTGCCTGCTACACCAACTTCAACAACTGTGGTGCGTATTTGACCAAAGCAATGCGATTTCACAGGGGTTCACACGATAACACACATATAATGACCTGAAAACTGCACCAGACCGCTGCGGTGTTTGGGAAAAATAGACTTCTTGCTGATTCTTTCCACAGACCCACGCCTCACAGAACCACACCGCACTTGCAGTCAGTGTGCACCGAGCGTTAGAAGCTGTAGCTCATTTATTTCAAGTCAGCATTTCATCACATTTAATTGTTTTTGAGAGTAGATATTCAACGTATTCATACTACATACACTCTTTAAAGATACACATTTAGTATTACACAATCTAATAAGGAGTAGGTTGAAAGAGATGGTGAGTTGTTTTTTTTCACATTTAGATTAGACAAAAAAGAGTTAAGTGCTGGCAAGTTACATCTCTTAAGAAGCTGTAATTACCAAAATGAGTTCTACAAACTTCTACAACTTCAACAAAGTGATTCAATATTAAACTACATTAGACAGTATGCTGTTTAGTCTTTGGTCTCTAAAATTTCCTGTTTCTTGGCTGTATTACCTCAATGTCTTTCTCTGTATATATCAGTTGTGGAAAGTAAAAAAATTACAAATACCTTTTAGGATGCTTGCTCTTTTTTGAGTAGATTTTTTGACATGTCCTTTGACTTGTAATTCAGTATAATTATAGACATGCAGTTCTAATTAGTACATTTAAAATCATAGGAGTTTCAGAGGAGAACAACTTAATTACTCTTCATCTGTGTAATTAAGCAGCTTTTGATCTAAAATGAGCTAGTACTTTGAGTAGTATTTTTCATGTGTATTTTATACTTTTAGTTATACTTACTATACTATAGAACTGATATTTATCTTGTTCTATAGTATAGTATACTTACTATACTATAGAGTGAGATTGATATCAGTTCAGTTTATTTATTCAGACATTTCACAAAGGCTAAAGTAAGACAATCAATGTACATAAAGTCTGAACTGTACTACTAATACTACTAAAACTACCTAAATATGCTATACACTTTTGGAAGTACCTGTCCTTGTAATTGACTTCATTTTTGGCCATATTATCACTACCACTTCTATCACTACCACCTCTGCACATGTCCAAAGTAATCGCAATCTTGAAGCACCTGACTTTATCTCCAAAACATCTAACGTTTGCCAACTCTCAGATGTACTCACTTAATCCTTTCAATCCTCATCACAAGTAGAGATCATATCAACTGCTCCTGTCTGCTCCTCTGGCTCTGCTCCTGTCTGCTCCTCTGGGCTCTGCTCCTCTGGCTTTGTGTCATCCATGTAGAGGAGGTGACTGATGGTGGCCCCATTCCTCAGTCAGTATCCATAGCCAGTGTTGTTGATGGTTTGACTGAGAGGGTTCAGACCTGTGCAGAACAGCAGTGAGGACATATACATTTCAGGGTGCAACTTTCAACTTAAATCAATACTTGTCTTGTAGGCGAAACGCTCGTCATTTGGGAGAAGAGGAGGACCCACTCACCCAATGTGTCAGACAGGGAGGTACGTATTATGTCTAAAAATTCAAGTCTACTACATATCAAGTACTTCCGGTTGTGTGTGTCATTAAATGGATCCCTCTTCTGTGCCGGTCCTTAGCTGGTCTGCAGGTGGAGGCGGAGCAGCGTGTCATGATGGTTGCTGAGGGGAACAGCACATATCTGGAGTGTCTGCCCCGCTCCAGACAGGCCTCAGTCACATGGTACAAGCAGGCCGGAGAGAACAACCCCGAGCTCAACCAGGTACAGTTTATATATTGGAATCACATATATACGTAAGTCAAATCTGGACATGACTTGTGATTTCAATAATTGACACATATGTGAAAATTAATAATGAAACTCGACACTAAACTTGCATGGACACAACATTTAAGTGTGGGGTTTTAACACTTTTTGCTCCAGGTGAGGCTCAAACTCACAACCTCAGCATCACTCTGCAGGTTATGGTCTTATAAGTACCGCGCGCTGACCAGTTGTACCACTGGAGTTTGAATCAACTGTTGCTGTAGAATTATAAAGACTATAAATGTTTCACAATCATATATGAAAAGTTTATAGAAAAGTTTAAAGCCAGCAGATGGTTAATGTTATAGTATAGTACAATTTAATGCTAACAGTGCAATTTTGACAGTCTGATACATCTAAGATTAACCAAACTTAAAATATATTTTTGTGGCTAACCTGTATGGCATAGACTGATTATATGCTTTTTAAAGAAAAGTCTTGCTCCAGGTGAGGCTCGAACTCACAACCTCGGCATCACTCCGCAGGTCACTGTCTTATAAGTACCGCGCGCTGACCGATTGCGCCACTGGAGCTCAAGAAAGCCATGGATGTAAAATCATCAAGATACTTCAAAAAAATCTGTAACAAAATATAAACAAACCTGGCCCTTGGTAAATAAATCTAAATTAGAAAATATTAATATTTTTAATGCATTTTATCTGTCGACTTCTTTTTTTGCTGTGTGAAAAAATTGTGTAATAACAGTGTAAAACATAATTTGAAAAGATCATAACATTTAAGTCCATACATTTTATAAATTCTATTGTGTCTCTCTTTCTCCTCAGGTGTCGTCAAGTGACCAGGTCCTAGTCTTCGATCGCGGCGTTCTGATTCGCCGTGCCGAACTATCTCACGGCGGGGTCTACCACTGTCAGGTGGAGGAACACGGCTACCATTGGATGGCAGTGACGGTCCGCCTCGCTGTGTGGAGCCCCTCGGCCAGTCGGATCATGGCAGTGAGGTCCGCCTCGCTGTGTGGAGCCCCTCGGCCAGTCGGATCAGAGCATCCCTGCCCTCCTCGGCTTATCAGAGCACGGAGCCGTGGTACGATGACGTC
This sequence comes from Periophthalmodon schlosseri, assembly GCA_000787095.1. NCBI lineage: Eukaryota > Metazoa > Chordata > Actinopteri > Gobiiformes > Gobiidae > Periophthalmodon > Periophthalmodon schlosseri. The sequence continues at coordinate 43,673 of KN470145.1, forward strand.
ATGGCGCTTGTCCACCCGGGGAACATAGCGCAGCACTGTAAGGTGTTGGGATTCAGGCCACCCAAAGGACACCGGAGACACAACGTGGGCTTTCTGAGGGAGAGGAACCAGTACAGAGGAGGTCAGAGGGCAGCCGGGAGGAAGAGCAGGAGTAAGCCGCAACTCCGAGCACCCAGGAGCACTTGAACGCACCGTCGATGTAATGCCAGGGTCCTGAATGCAACACAGAGGAGACTGACAAACATGTACAGACATTTAAATTAAGACAAGCACGTATGAAAACACAGGCTCAGACTATAGGCAAGTTCTATGTTTTTCTTTCATTTCCTTTTAAAGAACATGATTTTGGGTTGAGTCAGATGAAAAAAAAAAACTCTTAGGTGGCAA
>KN470146.1:0-14672 GCA_000787095.1 Periophthalmodon schlosseri
CAAAGTTAAATCTGTCAACTGGACTAATTATTAAATAGTGAACGATGGTATATGTCAGTAAAAATAAATATACGTTTGTTTGAAATGTAGTTTGTATAAAAAGTGGTGTTATTAATTGTTATCTGCTAAATATTGACGTTAGCCCCGAGTCTCCTACTACCCATAAAACTCACCACACGCTACTGGTGTTAGCTAACGCGCTACTGGTGTTACCTAATCTCTTCACCTCAGTTTCATCACATTCTACCAGTGTGTCCAATTTGTCAAGGTTTTCCAATTGGACATCAACAGCCCAGAGGCACGTTTCATTTCAGTGTGAATTTTATCCCGTGCGATCGTCATAAAACCTCCTTCACATGTTACAACCCAAGCTCCACTGTATTAACTCAATGTATTTTGCCTTTAGCCACTATAGGAGGGTTAATATCTTTTCACGGTGAAGTCTTTCGAACTTTATTCCTCATATTAATATTAACTTTTATTATTATTGGCCACTTAGGTGCACTGTCATCTTAAAGGTTTTCCCAGTCTGGCAGTATCCCGGCAGTTACGATCCAACAGCTCGCCTCAAGGAGAAATAAAATCCACCGGCAGCGACCTGTTGTTTTTTTATGATCTTTAGCACATTTGTCTGAGGAGAAAACTTTGGAAAGCGTTCAAGTCGTAACACTGAAATCGAATGAGCATTACCCATATTGCTGCCCACTGGCGAACGCCTTTCTGCCTGATTGGAGGTATTGTCTGAGGCCGTGGAAAGCGCTCCTCTGATTGACAAAAAGGCTAATCAAGGCAGGTCGTTTGGAAAAGTTTATCTCAGCGAAAAGTGAAAAATGGAACTAATGCTTCTCCAAGTGTTAGAGGAGCTTTCTGTGTTAGTTTTGACTCTTGGAACCACAGACTGTATAAAGAAGTGGATTAAGTGAGTGTGACGTCACCACAGCGTTTGGCTCCAAATGAAGCTCATCGAGGCCAGAGCAGGTATAGCGGCGAATTTGGAGCCCAGTTCCATATTTGGAATTCCAGCTGCGAGTATCATAGCAACCAAAGAGCCAATCCAGAGCGAGGCTGTTGAAGGTAACGCACCTTTCTGCCCGCACTGCTGGTTTAGCAGGGAGCGGGCGCTTAGCAACGCTGACCTGGAACCTGTTGCTAACGCTAGCGGGAGCGACCTCGGGGAAAGAAGGCGCCTGATTTGTCTGTTATTAATGTTCAGATGTTGATTTACAGACAAAATAGCGAAATAAAAACCCCAGGATCATGTAGCGGGTTAATACGAACATTTAAGTCCAAAATGACGAGTCTGAGCAGCCCCTTCCCCCAGAGAAACGACGATACCTTCAACAGCCTTGCTCCAGATTGGCTCTTTGGTTGCTATGATACTCGTGGTCAGAATTCCAAATATGGAACTCGGCTCTAAATTAACTATAACTATAACTGCTCTAGCCTCGATGAGCTTCATTTGACTGAGTGTGACGTCACCCGTAGCGTTCGGCTCCACTTAGTCCACTTCTTTATACAGTCTATGCTCCCTCAGTATCTTTGCTCCATTAGGACACTTCAGGTCAAGACTTTTTATACAGTTTTAATGGGGCCACGTCTGAAGCAGGTGCAGCGCTGGAGGGCGTCATGTGAGAGCCTCCCAAATGTCCGCGGTGCAAAAATGAACATTTGGAGGAGTTTGAGTTTTATATTCAAACGGTAAAGTGACAAGTGGAGCAGAAACGCACTATTAAATCCTCACCTCGGGCAACAGAATCAGAGCAGTCCAACTATGAGGTTATAAGAAAGGAGGCAGTATTAAAATACACATTGGTGCCTGATATTTCAGCAAAAAAATGTAAAACTAATGATTTTATTACATTAATTAAATCACAATATTGTATTTTTTAGATCTAAAATTCTCTCAGACATAACATACACATAAGTGCCCTGTCAGATTTGGTGTTATTGTGGGGGTCACACGTTCAGAAGTGCCCTCTCTTTCCTTGGACCTTCTGTCTGTAAGCTGCTGGCCCTAGTGTTAAAACTGACCAATCAGATTGTCCCTTTGCAGTTGATTGACAGGCAGACACCAGCACTGCTGCACTGGCTTAATGCTGCCCACACCAGCTGTGTGCCCAGGCTGTGCCCATTATAGTTGTATTCAGTTGTTGACGGTGACGTGCGTGGTCTCGTGTGGTCTCGCGTGGTCTCGTGTGCACTTGCGTGGTCTCATGTGGTCGTATTAATCAGCTGGTGCATTGGGCCATTTCTGTGCTTAAGCAGTGAGGTCGTGAGTTTAGTCGACAAAAGTACTAAATATTGTGGAGTATCAGCAGTGCACATCTTCTACATGCATTAAACCGGGTTGGCTCAGCCCCGCCTCCTCCAGCCTCGGCAGGTGATCGCGCCTCGGCAGGTGAGCGGACCCCGGCAGGTGAGCGGACCCCGGCAGGTGGGCGCACGGGCTGAGACACTGTATATTACCGCTTTGGCATCTATAGGCCCAGTGATAGTTCTGTGTATAAATACAGGCATCTGGCCCAGGTCCCGAGGCCGCGGTCCACCACTGAAAATACCCAGCATCATTTCTCAGGCAGGTTTAGTAACAGGCCTTGAATTGGTTCCTTGTTGGCGGCAGGTGAGCGAGCAGTTAGCCCTGTCGCCTCTTGTCCATCTCGTTTTACTGTGTTTTCCCTCATTTATCCATCTATGCTTTTTTCTTCTTAAAAAAACTGTCATGTAGCACAAGTCTCTAAATGTCGACACTACGACAAAACTCCAGCTCAGTGGTTCTCAAGTTGCGGTTCACGTGAGCTTCATCAAGGGCTCAATCCGTGTCATCCACATTTTTGTCCCTCAGGTAAGTTCCTGCTTAGAACTAGATTTTGATCTAGTTAAACCCTAATCTAGATCTGGAATAGTCCCGTTTCCAGCTTTACATTTTCCCTTACTTTTAGTGAAAAGTTCGGGATCCACTGATCAAGTTTTGAAGCCACCTCAAGCCCATCTTTGCTTTTGTTGGAATAATAATAGACCTGCGCCCCCTGATGGGAGTAAGTGACTAGGGCCAAGGCAAGTGAAGTGTCTTGCCTAAGTACACAAGAAAAGTATGATGCAGCAGTACTGTCATCTCATTCAGTATAGCCAAAAATATGCTCTTTTGAAATCAAAGTTTAGGAAAATTCAAAGAAATCCCAAGCCAACGTATGATCCCTGTAAAGCAGAAAGAATAGTGGGTATTTCTAAGGTCCAGACTGTTGGCCTATAGTTGATTGAAATCCTGTACAAACCCTGTTCTTTTCCCTCTTTCTGAACCTGATCGGCCCAGCTGATGTGTTCCTGGACGGCACCGGAGGGAGGGATTGTTTGGAAAATGACCCGTAATCTGATCCTCGCTGCACAGTTCCTCCCCGGTGGGATTCCCTCTCCTCCGAAATCGTTGTTTTCATTTCTGACAACACTCTGAAGTACATTCATCTCAGCAGGCTGTGACCTCCATGACCTATATAGTGCTGAGCCAGGTGTCTGCGTTCAAAAGATTCATGATTTTTGGGCATGGACATCTCCAGAATGGGAGACACCATGGGGATATTCTTTGTTGACTTGAAATTATGTGTTCTGTTCCTATTCCAGATCACTGTTGGTGAATCAAATTGAAAAGGCTGTACTCAAAGGTCCTGTACTCGATTTTTATCCCATGTATTTGAGCAAAATGTGTTTTGCCCCTGTACCATAGTCTGTATAAAACAGTGGACTGAGTGAGTGTGACGTCATCCACGGCGTTCGGCTCCAGTCAAATGAAGCTCATCGAGGCCAGAGCAGTTATAGCGGCCGATTTGGAGACGAGTTCCGTATTTGGAATTCTGACCGTGAGTATCATAGCAACCAAAGAGCCAATGTGGAGCGAAGCAGTTGAAGGTAACGCTCCGCCTCCAACGCTGTCAGTCAAAGCTGTTGCAAACGGTAGCGGGAGCGACCTCGGGGTAAGAAGGCGGCTGATTTGTCTGTTATTAATTTTCACATCTTGATTTACAGACACAAAAGTGAAATAAAAACCCCAGGATCATTGTAGAGGGTAATACGAACATTTAAGACCAAAATGACGAGTCTGACAGCAGCAGGTACAGAGAGAGGGGACACAGTCGATGGAGTCGGAAGCGCTCACATGCTCACTTCCTATTTGGAACGCGGCAGCTAGCAGGTTAGCTACGTCCATTTATATGTACAGTCTATGCCCAGTGCACATATATTGTATAAGCAGCACTTCAGGTCAAAATAAGTCCACTTTGTTCTTGCTAAAACCCAAGATATTTAGAGGTAATGACTTTTTCAATCAATGTACCATGTAGTGTATCCGCATTCAATAATTATTTAGAGGGAATTTTGGATTTCATTAGCAGTTTTAAAATCACCTGACCATCAGAGGGAGCACTTACAAATCAGCATCATCTGCAAATAAATGTATGAGGCTTTCTCTTAAATTGCAACGAATGGAATTAATAAATATAGTAAAAAGTAGCGGGCCCAATATTGAGCCTTGGGGCACTCCTTTACTTGAAGTTACGCAATTTAATTTAAACCCATCGCCTACTACTGCCTGGGTTTTGTGTGAAAGATCATTTTGGAACCAGTTACACGTAGCATCGTCAAATTCAATCTGCCTCAGACGCTTCCAAAGCATTTTCTGGTCCTCTGAATCAAAAGCTTTAGTTAAAATAAGTCCACTGTGTGCTGTCCGCGTCTGATTAGAAAGCATTTTATTCTCAGGTAATCAGGAAGTGCACGTTAGCTTTACCGTGAAAGCTGTGAAAAGTGCCCATAAACAAGGATTCTCGAGGCAACTGTGAAGAAAAACGTTTTAAATGAACCAGTTCTGTTTTGCACATTTTTTAAGAAAGTCAAAATCTCATATTGTGTCTTTAAGCGCGGTGAGTGTTTTCTCGACCTCAATCTGTGTCCTCATTTTGCACAAACTTTTAAGGTCACTGCGACTCTTGTCCTTTTGTTCGCTCAAATGTGAAAACCTGTTGGTAGAGAACTTATCTGTAACAGCCCACGAGCGATTGGCCGGAGTAGAGCGCTCAGTTAAAGCTTCCTCGGCCTGAAACCGCGCCATCTGCAGCCCAAATGCCACGCGGCTGGACAGAGACGGTAGAAACGTGCGTAATCTGAATTCTAATTTTGAGTGACTGTATGTATTTTGGTACAGTTACTTTTATTTGTTGGTATTCAGAGTACAGTTACGGTACTTCATCTGTCATTTTGGCTTTGAACTGCGCAGTATTAGCGAGAAAAATATAAAACACAGCTCGTACAGTGAGCGCATGTGAGTTTTTGTCTCTAATTAGACATAAACTAACGTGTAAATACAAAAATAAAGCTGTTTATAATTATAAGTCACGTTTTTTCCACTATAATGTAACGCAACTCTATGTAAAAGTATTCCAAGTATTCAGAATACTGTACACTGATTGATTTTAATTTGGGTTTACATTTGCAAAGTATTCTTCCCATCACTGGGCAGAAAGAAGCAGATGCCCTCCCCAAAGCTTGTACTGGTGTTTATAAGAGCACGGAGTGAATGAGAGAATCTGGAAGCACATCGCAGAATTACACAAATAAAAAACACTAGCTATTTAAAATGGATTAAACAGCAATTTTCCCTTAAATCACAATAGATCGCATATTATTATTTATTTTTATTTACATAAAAATATCAGTCTTTCATGTAAAGCTATATGTGGTGTTGCCGATTGTTTAGAAGCCGATGTTCGATAAGCTCTGCCGATACTTTCTGGTCGATATGTGGGGATTTTGATTATTTTGAATGATATGATTTGAAATGCCTCATCCAAACTCATCACTAACCTGTTTTATTTGTGGATACAGGAGCTGTGTAGTCTCATTTTGAGCAGTGTCCTCGTTGCACTAAAATGTTCAAATAAAGCTTTGTGTGTGTCTTTAGGCACGGGATCGGCCCGAACAAAACATCGGCCTCAAAACATCGGGTTCATCTCTAACGTTTAGTGATTCTCATTGCCAATCAATCAATATTTTGTATGAAATTAAAGACTGTTGTTACGTTTTTACCATTACGAGACAGGACCACACACAACCAGTCGAAACGGTTCATCTGAGATATATTTTAAAGAGCCCATATCACGCTGTTTTCTGATCTAAGTTAGAATGTTGTCTCCTCATCAAAAACATAGCCGTAGCGTTCTTCAGAAAACACTCTGTTCCACCTTGTGATGTCATGCTGTAATACAGGAAGTGCTTCGCTGTGTTTTTAAACTCCACACGCCTTCACTAGAATCATTTGGATCATTTCAGTTCTGGAATTGCCAATCTCTACTGAACTAAAGGTAAAAAAGGTAGTTGTTAACTTGAAAACTACCACTTCATGACATCACAAGGTGGAACAGAGCATTTTGAGCTTTGGGGATGTAGACAGACTAATAATAAAGTGTTACTCAAACATGTGTGAATGAAACAAAACACAACTCCAGGTCTGTTTTTGAGGAGGAAACAGCGTTAGAACATGACTTAACGCTCACAAGAGTCAATTTTGTGTAAATATAGGACCTTTCATAAAAAATGTACAAAACCAGGGTACTCCTCCTCCTCCTCCTCCTATTTGTATTTTTACTTTTTGTTGAGTAGTGTATATATAATTTAAAATACACCACAGAAAGTTGTAAAGTCATTCGTTATCAAAACTCCACTATGTCAAGTTTGCTACACTTTTTCCCAACTTCTTCCTCAATCTCTCTCTCTCTATCGATCTTCCTCTCTCTCTCTCTCCCCTCCCTCTCTCTCTCTCTCTCTCCTTCTGTCTCTCCTTCTCTCCCAAATTGGCAGAAGAGCCCTGTGGCAGCGAACCAGTTATTTTACCTTTTCCTACAACTGTCTATTTAACTTTACCACATCCTCTCAGACAAAATGCAAACAGACCAATCAGATAACTCGATTCCACCTGCGTTAAAGGGATGACGGAGCACCCGGCGCTCTTATTAGCCATTGATTAGCACACTCGCGGATTGCCAGTCTGTCTGCGTTGCGTTGGAGTGGTCTGAATGGGTAATACGTGAGACGTGTTTGAAAAGGCTGCAGCTGTCTGGCTCTGCGTTTGAATGACAGCATTTACTGGACGTATTACTGTTCCTAATGAGGCCAGACTAATGTTACATACGTATAATACGGCTGGGGGTGTAATGGAGGCGCGTAGATGTAAAACACAAACGCCCAGATAGATTTTCAGTTTAGATGGTTCGATGTGGGGAAATAATAATGGGACTTTTCTGCATTTTCAATATGGGCTTCCAAGAAACTTTCAGGCTAATCTAATACACGCTCGTGCGACAGGAGCTCAGCTGGTTTGGAGCGTTTGTCCACTGAGCCGAAGGTTGGCGGTTCGAATCCCGCTCGCCGCAGATGAATGCTGTCGTTGTGTCCTTGGCCAAGACACTTGACCTCCCAGTGTATGAATGTGTGTGTGGTTCCTTGATAAAGCGCTTTGAGCCCTGAAGGTGGAAAAGCGCTGTATGAAAATGTGACCACTTACCATGACTATTGCTATTGCGTAATTTACACTATAAGATGTACTATACTGTAGCTAATTGGAGAATGGCCCTAAATGGCACAGCTGTTGAAGAATATAAAGCAGTGAAGGCCAGAACACATTATGTAAAGCTTCGTTTAACGCAAAATGTTGAAAGGATCTCATTTGATCTTGTGGTCCCCAAACTGGATTCCCTCCGGCCCCAGAACTGGACCTCCGGCCTCGGTGCCTCGAAATTCTGTCCATCAAAACAATGAACCGCTGTTTGCAGATGATGTTGTCCTGATGGCTTCATCAAACCAGGACTGGGGCCGTTTGAGCCGAGTGTGAAGGGGTCAGAATCGGCTCCTCCAAATCCGAGGCCATGGTTCTCGACTGCGAAAAGGTGGCGCTCTCTCCAGGTGGGTGGGGAGTCCCTGCCTCAAGCGGAGGAGGGTCTTGTTCACGAGTGAGGGGAGGACGGATCGTGAGGTTGACAGTTGGATCAGCGTCTGCAGTGATGCGTCGCTGTATCAGACTGACGTGGTGAAGAAAGAGCTGAGTCCAAAGGCAAAGCTCCATTTACAGGTCAATCTAAGGTCCTACCCTCACCTATGGTCCTGAGCTTTTTTTAATGACCGAAAGGACAAGATCGCGGAGGAGGCTCCAGGGAAGACTGAGGACACACTGGAGGGACTATGTTTCTCGACTGGCCTGGGAACACCTTGGGGTCCCATTGGAGGAGCTGGAGGAAGTGTCATGGGTCGGGGAAGTCTGGGAGCTTAAAGCGCTGCCCCCACAACCAAACAAAATGGATGGAATCTACATGAGCGAAATGAAAATTAATTCAAGATTTTCATAAATACTTAATACACCTTTTGAAGTTGGACAAAACTTAAACACAATGATGTGCCTTCAAACAAGTTGTGTACAAAAAATAACATTAGACATTCCATGTTTTTAGGTCCATCCTGATCATAGTTTATAAAGTTTGGGGTAGAACCACAAGAACACGAAGTCCATTTTGAAGATCTGCCATGTTTGTTCCGATGTGCAAAACATCCACAGAGATGCACTGGTCAAAACTAGTGGTGGAAGTAACAGTAATTCTGTTACTCAAGTAAAAGTACAGGTACCAGAGCAAAAAATACTCTAGTAAAAGTACAAGTATCACATGAATAAATCTGCTTAAGTAAAAATATTAAAGTACATGTTTAAAAATGTACTTTAGGAGTAAAAAGTAAAAGTATTTCTTGCAGATTTTGAGTCTTATAAAGCTTCAAATGTGGTGATTTTGATAAAGATTTGAGCTATATTTTGTTCAACAGAAACAATTTAATCGATTGTTTTTTTCGATCTGTTTTTATTTGTATATTTTTGTTTTGCTCAAATTATGAACGTGTTAAAAATAAACCCTCATTTGCTCAAATATGAACGTGTTAAAAATAAACCCTCAGCCTTTTCAGCAGGTCTCACACAACAATAAAAAATACTTTTACTTTTCAGTCCTGTTCAAAAATGCAGTGGAGTAGAAAGTACAGATACTGCTCTCAAATGTACTGAAGTAAAAGTAAAAGTATCAGTTTCAAAATTTAAGTAAAGTACATATATCTAACATTTTTTACTTATGTACAGTACTTTTCACTATTTTTAAGTCGTTACATTCCACCGCTGATCAAAACTATATTTTTAAAAGTAACATTGGGTTTGAATATTTTTGCATGGATGCTTAATTTAACATTTAGCCTCTTAAAATCTTCATTGGTTTAATATTAGTCTAACTTAAAATCCTATGAGACATGACAAGCTCAACACTCACTAGAAACAACTGTGTGTGATTCTGAATCTGTGTTTAAGTAAATTCCAGACCAGTGTCTTGAAATGGCCCGGCTCCAGTGTGAGACTGACCTTTGAAAACCCATCTCCTCATCATGAAAACGGCTTTGATAAATCTGTTTGAACCTGCTGCTGCCCGTCCTCCGCTGGCGACGGCTGCCGCGGCGATGGGATTTATTTACGGTGACATTTTGATGAGTCGGGAGCCGTTCGTCATCCTTCAGGACGAGATTGCGGATCCGAGTTCTGCGCTTGTATAAAAACACAACAGGGTTAAACGTCCGCTGTACCGTGTGATATACTTACAACAACAGGGCAGCTTATGTAACCACCGAGACAATCTATGTGAAAACGCCCTGTTCCACCTTGTGATGTCATGTGGTAATACAGGAAGTGCTCCAACTCCACACACCTTCACAAGAATCATTTAGATCATTTCAGCCCTGGAACTGCCAATATTTACTGAACTAAAGGTAAAAGGAGCTGTTAACTTGAAAACTACCACTTCATGACATCACAAGGCGAGTTCTTTTCCTGTGTATCACGTTATGTTAGAAACAAACAATCCAAACAGTTAGTCAAGTCAAATCGAAAACGTCCCCATGAAGCTCATGAAGACTCTGACGCTTTTCCCCGATGGTTCTGTCAAAGGAGCGTGGGGATAAAAACAGTGATTATGACACACTGCTCACATTTAAACTCAAAGTGCGTCACTTCTACTGAACCGGAAAAGCACTGAAGTTATAAAATGGGGCTCGTGTTACTGTAGTGTGTGTGTGTGTGTGTGTGTGTGTGTGTGTGTGTGACCTGGTCCACACAGGGATCCAAACCGTCCCATACGGAGACATGAGTCAGGGCAGCACCCTCCTCACATGTGCCACATATTCACTAATAATACACAAATACAGAAGGGCACCTGCTGTTGAACCAAACCAGGTCAGAAACGAGGGAAAAATCAAATCTGTCGAAATCACATTGGTTAAAAATGGTAATTTATTTCAATTTATGTTTTTCTTAGCTGACCCACTTCCTTATTTACGCTACTGCAGAGGACCAAAATATTAGCATTAGCATTAGCAAATCAAACTTCCGTGTAACCTGTTGAGTTTTTAATGTAGGTTTTTACAAAAGTATCACAGCAACTAAAGAGCCAATCCAGAGTGAGGCTGTTGAAGGCAACGCCCCTTTCCCGCCTGCACGACTGGTTTAGCAGGGAGCGGGCGCTTAGCAACGCTGTCAATCAAACCTGTTGCTAGCGGGAGCGACCTCAGGGAGGGATTTGTCTCTTATTAATGTTCATCTCTCAAGTTACCGACACAATAGTGAAATAAAAACCCCAGGATCATGTAGAGGGTTAATACGAACATTTAAGACCAACATGACGAGTCTGACAGCAGCAGGTACAGAGAGAGGGGCGGAGTTTTTCAATAGAAAGTGAACTGGAGCCAGAGTCAATGGAGCTGGAAGCGCACACATGCTCACTTCCTGTTTGGAAAGCGGCGGCTAGCGGATTAGCTATGTCCATTTATATACAGTCCATGCTCTGCACTGAATTCCCCAGAATCAACACTAAATTTACTGAAGAATCCCACTTTTTTTACAATGATCTTGTTGCTTCGTGTTTGAATTTTTCACTATTTCAACAGTCGGTGACTAAGTGTAATTTCCTTACTCTGAACTTGCGTCACAGTCGTAGTCATCCCTTTGTCCCAGCGGCTCCTGCTGTTACAGAGCCATTTCCTGCTGCTGTGTGAGCTGCTGTGCACTGGACAATCCCACATAAGCACAGCTCACATCATGGGAGTAAATGTGCTTCACAAAGGAGGGTCAGATGTTTCTCCCTCAGCCTGTTCTCATATTTGTACTTTAGGCTACTGACATCTGATGAAAAGTTAGGACTGTTGCCATAGCAATTAACAAATTCAAATGGTCAACTGGCCTCAAAATGTCACCGTATAGAAGGCGGAAACTCGTGGGAAATGGTAAACGTCACATGTTTATATAGCGGTTTTCCACCTTCAAGGCTCAAGGCGCTTTACATCAAGGAACCACTCACACACCAATGTACGCAGACACTGGGGGTGAGGTGGGTTAAGTGTCTTGCCCGAGGACACAACGACGGCATTCATCTGTGGGTCAATGAATCTGACCGCTCTACAAATGATGTTTATGTCGAGAGCTGGATTTAGGTTAATTTTATGTCTATTTCCATTTTAACTGACTCGTCTGTTTAAAACGAAACACCTGAAGCATTGAGGACAAACTGGGAATAACGCACTGACACATCGACAGAGACTGGGGAAGCCTGAACTAAAATATGACCATTTTTATTGGAGAATTGTTCCGATTCCAAATGCTACCTGTTTGTAACATCACCACACATTTGGTCTAATCTTTACAGAACCCTGTCAGAACTGAAGAAGCCTCTTGGATGAGTGTCCAAACCTATTCACTTTTGTTCAGCTGACAGCTTTCAATGTTCCGTTGTAGTCCTTCTTATAACTTCTGTGCCCATGTGTGCGCTTTTCCTAAAATACCAGCATGGCGCCCCCTATGGTCTAGCTGCAGGTGAGCTATTAAAGCAAATATTTCAAGCCCATAACGTGTGTATATTTGGTGTTAACAGGCGCTGCCTATTTCCTCTGAGTGCTGCTGTTCCCACATGTACCACCTCCATGTGCTGCTAATGGCTTCAATCAGGCTAAAGCTCCATATACGGCGGGTCAGTGAGTCTGTTTTCCCTCTTCTACCACAACCTATTCTCTGATCCGTGTTCTAATGTTGTTTCCTCGTCACGAACAGACCCGGAGTTGTGTTTTGTTTCATTCACACGTTTAACACGCAAACCCTGCAGATTTAGGCTGCGCGCTTCATGACATCACAAGGTGGAACAGAGCGTTTTGAGCTTTGGAGATGTAGACAGACTAATAATAAAGTGTTACTCAAACATGTGTGAATGAAACAAAACGCAACTCCAGGTCTGTTTTTGAGGAGGGAACAGGATTTTAACATGACTTAAAGCTACAAGAGTCAGTTTTGCGTAATATAAGACCTTACGTATATATAAGATTACGTTCATCCACCAAGGAAACTACTTGGACTCAAAAAATAGCTAAAAATGTAAATGTAAAATAATAGCTAATTAAAATGCTAAAGGGGCGTTACCTTCAACAACCTCGCTCCAGATTGGCTCTTTGGTTGCTATGATACTCGCGGTCGGAATTACAGACATGGAACTTGGCTCCACATTGGCCCCTGTAACTGCTCTGGCCTCGATGAGCTTCATTTGGGGCCGAACGCTGTGGGTGACGTCGCACTCACTTAGTCCACTTCTTTGTACAGTCTGTGTTTGAAAAGATATTTGCAGTTTGCAGTATCTCCCAACTTAACTGGTCACTCTTCCTCTGGTCTTTCATCATCAAAACAAGATTTATTTAGTGACTCGAGAGGAAATGAAGAAATAAAACATCAGTGGTGGAATGTAACAAAGTAAAAGTGGTGAAGTACTGGACGTACAGTAAGTAAAAATCGCAGGTATCTGTACTTAACTTAAGTAGTTTTTTTAAGTGTATACTTTTTACTTTTACTTCAGTACATTTGAGAGTAGTATTTGTACTTTCTACTCCACTACAGTTTTGAACTGGACTGAAAAGTAAAAGTATTTTTTTATTATTGTGTGAGACCTGCTGAAAAGGCTGAGGGTTTATTTTTAACATGATCAGAATTTAAACAAAAATATACAAATAAAAACAGAAAAAAACCCCGATTGATTCAGTTGTTTCTGTTGAACAAAACTCAGCTCAAATCTTTATGAAAATCACTACATTTGAAGATTTATAAGACTCAAAATCTGTGTTAAATACTTTTACTTTTTACTCTTTAAGTGCATTTTTAAACAGGTACTTTAGATTTGAAGTGATACTTTGACCTTTAGTCGAGTATTTCTTTGCTCTGGTACCTGTACTTTTACTTAAGTAACAAAATTGAATACTTCTTCCACCACTGCAAAACATTTTTTACATACACTGCACATATCGGCTTTTGTATTACTCTGTATTATTGTAAATGAATAAAAGCTCTTGATAATCAGACGTTGAGAGGGATTGAAGTGTTTTCCTCCTGTATAATGTTATAATATGGTACTTTTTACTGTGTACTCGCTGAGTACTCTGCAGCTTCACATAATGTTTCAAGCAGTGAAAAACCCAGAGCCTTTTGTTTCTAATTAACATTTTTAAAGGGCTCGTGTGTCACGCCTTCGTTTTAATGTGATCATTGGTTTGGGAAGCACCTGCAGGATCAGGATTTTCCTATGGCGTAGTTTTCAGTGTCACTCAGAGCCCGGGGCGACCTCGGCTCATTACGTTTACCATGATTCAGTGGCGCGCGGTCAGGGCGATGAAGGCGAGGAGTGCTGGGCCAATATAATCTAAAACCAATCCAAAAATATATACAAATAATTCCGTTTTCCCTTCACTTCTGCCTGTTTGAAGCATGGTTGAAGTCATGATGTCCTTTAGTACACCCTACTGGTCACTGAGGAGACTGCAGCGGCCGCGGTTCCAAACGTTTCATGAACGATCGTCTAATTTGATCCAAAAAGACACAGAACCAAAGATATTTAACCGTTGTAAAGTCACAGATTCGACAATTTAAAATAATCAGCTTTTTTGTCCTGTAAAAAAATGTAAAAACTCTCACGGGTCAAAATCTCAAGGTGCAAAACAACAAATACGGAGATGAAGCAGAGCTGCCAGATGGATGTCAGAGCTTCAACATCTCCCAATACTCCAACCAACATGCCCCCACCTCCAAACAAGTATCTCAGGTGTTATGACCCGGGTGGGCCAAACATATTAGAGAGAACACAGGAGTCAAAAGGGTTACAAAAAGTTAAATAGTTTTTATTTTAAGTAAATTTTAATTTACTTTAAAATGCCCAAACCCCGTCCTGTGCCCAAAAACAAAGTAACAACAGAAGGGTGGACCTGGGCCAAACGGAACAAAAGGACGCGGCGCTGGGCCAACCCCCTGCAGGGCCGGACAAGCCAGAGCCGACATCAACAACCTAAAAACGAAAACGTCCACAAACTAAACTCAAACAAAAGGCGAAAACAGGACAGCCGCTCCCACCGGGTCCAACGCAAAAGGCTAACTGCAGCTAACAAGCGTGGAGCGACCTGCACCGAGGGCGGAGCGCACAAGACGATGAACCCGGGTGTGTGGGGGACGAGGAGCGGAGGGCGAGGAGCGGAGGGCGAGGAGAGGAGGGCGAGGAGAGGAGGGCGAGGAGCGGAGGGGGAGGGGCAGGGGG
>JACM01042018.1:0-17488 GCA_000787095.1 Periophthalmodon schlosseri
CCACCACATTAAGGTGGCGGTTCGGGGTGGAGAGTTCTATTTTAGAGAATTCCATACTGATGACATCAGGCTAAGAAGTCCAAAAGTTCGGCGCAATTTTCCCCTATATTTGAAACAAAATAAAGTTGGCTTCATTTCCAGGCACTCCACCCACACATTGATATTGATACGTGGAAGACAACTGGACAAAAATCTAAATTCAAGATCTGGAACCCTTTACTGCACATATTAATGTTTTGGATCCAAACATCAAGTTCACATGGGATGAGGCCAAGGACAACAAACTGACCTTCTTAGATTGTGCAGTAACAATAGGAGAGGACCGGCGACTCTCTCCCTCTGCTCTCATCCTGACTTGTACATTACAACACAGGCGCAAGTGGTGCCCACAAACACAGAGGGAAAATTGAAAGAGGAACATTACGTGGAGCAAGGCCTCTCTGCTATTGGATATCCAAAATGGGCCTTCAATAGATCTAAGAGAGCTAAAAAACAGGACAACACAGAATCAGCACCTAGGTGTAACTATTCCTTACACAGTGGGTGTGTCTGAAAAACTTCAGAGAATTTTCAGACAGCATGAAATTCCAATCTACTTCAAACCTACAAACACTTTAAGACAGAAACTGGTTAATCCAAAGGACAAAACCTCGAGCCACAAACAAAGCAATGTGGTCTACTCCATTCGGTGTAGTAAAGAGTGCAGTGAGCACTACATTGAAAAAAAACAGAAAAAACTAAACAGCCACTCCACAAGAGAATGTACCAACACCATTGCAAGAGCTCCTCTGGACCCCAGTCCGCCATAAATCTCCATCTCAAAGCCACTAACCACTCCTTTGAAGATAGTGAGGTACAGATCTTAGTCAGAGAAAAGAAATGGTTTGAGAGGGGAGTTAAAGAAGCAATTTTTGTTAGGAAAGACAATCCTTCCTTGAACAGGAATGGGGACCTTAGACATCATCTATCTCCTGTCTATAACTCCATCCTCAGACCCAAATCAAAACAACTTTTTGTCCAGTTGACAGATTTTATATTTTCTTTTACTATGTATTTTCTTACTATTTTTTTTTTTTTACTTTCTGTGACATCAGAGGAGTTTTGGCCCAGGTAGGATGATTGACAGTTATGCAATTCCATAGCATGATGTCACGATTACCAAACTGGGAATAAAAAAAAATAAAAAATAAAAAAAAAATAAAATCGTAAATATAATGACCGTAACTGTGTTTTAGTATAATGAATTGTCCAGTGACAAACTGAAAAACTGTTGGCTAATGCTAGCTAGCTAGTGACTATAATATTATTTGAGAGGAACTGTCGTCGTGCCTGCAAATGTGTATACAGGGTCTTTTCTTATTAGGACCATGTTAAAAACTGGAGTAGACTGAACTTGTATGCTACATGGTCTGGTAATTTAGAGCTAAGTAGCTGTTGGCATCTTGACACATTAATTCCTCCTACAGTTTCGATTAGGTGCACAGAAACAGGTTGGCTCTCAACTATTAAGGTTGCAATATTGGTTCTATCTATTTTGTACAGCTCAGTGAGAGAAGTGAGGAACAAGCATATAAGCATATTTTCAAAACAAAAGCTAAGAAATTGGTGTGCATTGTGCAAGATTTTAAATGATGTACAGTGTAACTTGACATTTCCTGTTCTAGTATAGTCTAGACTCTTCCTTCTGTGGAGTGACAGTGGCACAGTGGGGATTAAACAAGTCTCCACTTACCGCTAATGATCAGGATTATTTACCTTAAATACCAACCAGTGCGTATGCACATACAACAGTCTGATGCACTCCTCAATGACATTTTGGAAATGATAATTTAGCCCACATTAGCCTGGGATCCAGAATACACACTTCTACAACACCTTACGAAGATGTAAATCTGGTCACTTGTGAATCTCCCTGAGTTCAGATGGACGTCGAAAATGGGAAATGGTCACATATTTATATAGCGCTTTTTCACCTTCAAGCCACTCAAAGCACTTTACATCAAAGAACCACTCACCCACTCACACACATTCATACACCAGTGTATACAGACACTGGGGGCGAGGTGGTGTCTTGCCCAAGGCCACAACAACAGCATTCATCTGTGGGAGCTGGAATCGCAGCACCTACCTTTGGGTCAGTGGATCTGACCGCTCAACCAATGATGTTTACGTCGAGAGCGAGATTCAAACTGCCAGCGTTCAAATTAGTGGGCAAACGCTCTATGCTGTACAAATGCTCTACCAACTAAGCTACTGCCGCATGATTGACCAGTGGATTAGCCAGTCAGGGACACGCATGGTCAATCTGTATCAAAACAAATATGGCTGCTTACGAGGAAGAATAGAATGGAAAAAAATATATATCACAGGGGACTGAAAAACATAGATTTCTGCAGAATCATTGAGCAAAGCCCACCCCCTAATATGAGGAAATCAGCCACCAGGGGAGGAGCTTGGAGTAGAGCCACTGCTCACTCACTGCACACTGACACCAGAGACTGTAGGAGTCTTACCAGGCCTGTCTCCACTTAAACAGGCCTGTCCTCTGTGTTTCTCTGTCCCTGTGGATAGTGACAGTGTGTGGTGTGGAAAAGCCCTGGCTCCTGCAGTTTTGCCAAACAACCTCTCGACACTTTAATGAATTAATCAAAGTGTATGGGCTCCTTTTGGACGCCGTTCAGATGGAGGAGACTGGAGCGGAGCCAAGAGGAAAAACAAGATAAAAATACCAGAGAGACGAGATTTATCCTGTTTGAGTGGAGAGGATTCAGAGGTGAAGGTGATGTCATTATGAGAGGCATTATTAGATGCACTGGGTGTTCTGTAATAGCTCTAACTTAAAGGTCCAGGTTTTATTCACACATCTTCATTTCAAACGCCTTTACACTGGTTCTTCACACCAGTAATAAAGGCCAGATATTGTGTAAAACTATCATTTATACTATCATCTTGTTTCATCATCAAAACCCACCTGATTAGTTTAATTTGCATGTGTTTCTGAAGCGTATTCCTTATGCCCTCTGTTGGTAATCTATAGCAGTGTTCCTCTGTGTTTTTAAAGTCCATGCACCTTCTTCACCTGTCATTTAAAGGTGAACTATGTAACTTTTATGGAGGAGAGTCCATCACCTTCTTGTTTCAATGTAAATGGTATACGTTTGCCCTAACACGACCTGAGCACAAAGAGGTGACTTAGTTGGAACTACAACAGGTGAACTGATTTGTGCTGTTAAACAAGCCCCTCTCAAATAACATTACACGAGCTAGCTAGCATTAGCAAACAGTTTTTCAGTTAGTCTTTCTCACTTTTTTGTTCAAAATTAAACGCCTAAACAGGACCATGAACGCTCGTATTCATCACAGGCTCCTAAAAATTTGTTGCCATAGACATACATGTAGAACACCCCCAGCATGATGTCGCTACAAAGTATCAATATGATGATGATCTGGAACAGTCCAGATTCCAAATGCATGACATACTGTATAAAGACATGCAGGTGTCAGACCCTTCATCAGAAATGTTACATAGTGCACCTTTAAGTTAGACAACAATGGGAAAAGACAATGAACCCACATGTTAAAAGCCTAAATCATTCATAATATAGTCTTAACAATTAGTATAACTCCAAAACAGTTTTTAATTTCTTTCAGTTTTTTCCTTCTATATCAACAGAATAAGTTATTTTCTTCCTTCCATAGTTTGGAAGTTTGTTGCATGTTTTGTATTGTCACTTTTATTTGCTGATGAACACATTATTATTCTGAATACAGTTTTATCTGATGACATGAAAACCTTTGTTGCTTTAGTGTTGTAAACAAGGTCTTACTATTTGTGATTAAAGCAGCTTGAGTTTAAAGTCTTCTGTGTAAAAACTTGAAGCAAAGGACCAGACCAACTCCTGAGTCTACCTCACGCCCCCGTGCTGCTCAGAGACTGTCCCCTGCTCTGCCTCTCCAATTCGCCTCTCATCTGCTGCAGTTGTTTGAGTTTCAAAGGGAGAACCTTGCCCTCTTTCTGAAACAACAGAGGAGCAGAGGAGACCAACCTTTTTACAAGTAAGAGCTGTGTTTTACATTTTTAACATCACAGGACTCACCAGAGGACCAGGGCTCTCTGCCCGACAACAAAACAAGACTTTGAATGGGAAATAGACTTCTCTTACAAGGCCAAACAATGTCTCAATTCACTGTCTATTCTACGACGGCTGGAGCTGGCGGGACAAAAGGAAAACTATTATTGCTCAGGTAGATTACAAAATTACCACCATCACTTGTGGTACTGCCTCCAACTACCACCAATACCAGTATTAAAGAGGGGGTATTACACTTCTATGGGGTATTTACTGCTAACACATAACATATTTAGATCACCATGTTACCTCTTATTGTTACTATTACACTTCTATGGGGTATTTACTGCTAACACATAACATATTTTACTTCTCATGTTACCTCTTATTGTTTTGAAAATGTTATATTCACCAAAAACAACATATTAACATGTTTAATAAGTTTCACTTTAATTTTTTGTCACTCTAAGTCCCCACTCCCTTTGCTCTCCATATCACATTACAATCACAGTGCATCCTGCTAATGAAACTACTGCACATATTTATAGAAAATTTGGAGCTTTGGACAGGATTGGATAGATAACTGTAAGGAGGGTTCGAATAAGGCCAGGGAGAGATCGCTAAATTACTCAAACATGCATGGGTGACATGTAAAACCTCTTCAGGCATTTTGATGAGTTGTAACAGGGCGGGAAGCTCCAAAAAGTCAATTTTGCATAATACCCCTCTATAAACTGTTTTTACACCGGAGAAACAACTAGACTCAGAGGTGCCAATAGTGAGCTTGAAATGATCTCAGCAGGCCACTAAACAAACAAAATAAAAATTCCTCAGTTAAGAAGCAGACCAATTCAAGCCAGTTCTGCCAAATTACTCCTGTTCTGGCCAATCTCCACTGGCTCCCTGTTGAGAAAAGAATTTACGGAAAAGTCTGGAATATTTATTGATTTTTTCCAATGGCATGTCCCATTAAGGTCAACTGGTGGTTTTCAGATTCTAGAATGTCATATTCCCAGATGAGGGGCAAGAGCCAGTTTATCCTACTGGTTACATTGCACTTTGCCATGAAATATCCAAAAGGTAAACGCACAAATGTTGAACCTGATCATTCCTATCAGGGACTAGACCCCTGAACTCTCTGTATTACAAGGAAAATCTGCATTTTAACAATATTCATTTTAGCTGCCCCCATCTGTATTAAATAATATTGGCCTATAGAATGTTGTGATGTCATCTGAAACCCAGAAATAAGTTCAGTGAATCAGAAAGTTATAGAGGAGTCACGCACACAGTACAAGACAAGGGTTACCGGGCTCCTACACATTGCAACATTATGAATCAATGAGTGAAGCAAAGGGTATCAAAACAACACACTCCTTGGAGCAGCTATCGATGGAAAAGAACAAAACTTGACCTGTTTGGGATAGTTTTAGAATGGTCTCTAAAATTACATTCTGTTGTGTAAAAGAAAGTTTTTTTATGATCTTGGTATCGAAAGCAGTATCGAATACCAAGCATTTTTCTTAGTATTGAAATTAGGGTTGTAGGCCTTCAGTCGTTTTTGTTAATCGGTAGATGGCGTCTTAGTCGACCAAAATGGGCATTTGGCGACCAGTTATATTTAGGTTATAAGGATTTATATGGGGCCACAGCAGAAAGGAGAAGTTAGTGAGTGAGTTTGCTGAAGATTTGATATGTTTTGGTATTTATATGTTAAAAGATTCACGATTCACAAGTTTAATCTGTCTTTATATAAATACAGTGTTTCCTAGTACTTGTCTGTTGTTTTTGCATGTACTTTTTAGGCCTGTCATGATAATTACTATATTGACTCAATAAATTAAAGCTGTAACAATATTTTTTGGGGAATCAATATTTATCATGTGCACCACTGGGAATTTTTTTTATTTTTGGTGATATAAGATTTAGGCTGTAAAAGTTTGAATTAATAACTTCTATGACTCATTACAGATGCAAACTAATCACTAAAGTGGTTCATTCTGCTGTTTATTTGCTGCAGGTCATGATATTTTAACAATATTGTAGATTTAGAAAAGCTTTTGTGGTTTAAATCTGCTTTTGGGTTATCACTTGAGTGGCATAAATTAGTCTCAATATTATCGTTTATCGTCTATATTTACTTCATCAATATATCACACTCCAGACTTAGTTATCAGGACAGGCCTAGTATTTTTGGAGGTATATTCTTATCAGTGCAGTTTAGGTCAGATACACAGAGATGCTTTTGCCACGCCCCCTTTTCAGTTGACTAATTGGTCGGCAGGACATGTCTTTAGTCGACTAAGAATTTCTTTAGTGAACCACAGCCCTAATTTAAATGTAGTTTGAAATTTTATTACGGTTACACCAGCACTTCACACTTAACACATTTTAATAATATGGATATTACAACAGTGTCAATCATTACTGTTGCTCATAAATCCTACATGTACCTTCTATCTCCCTCTCTCTACCTCCCCGCTCCCTTTCCTACTTTTTTCTGTCTCAAGCCCTCTTTCTCTTACTTTTTCTATCTCTCACTTCCTCTGTTTCTTTCTCTCTCTCTCAAGTTCTCTCTCTCTTATGTTCTCTCTCTCTCCCTTTCTCTCTCACTTTCTCTCGCTCTCACTTTCTCTCTCACTTTCTTGCGGTCTTACTTTCTCTCTAACTTACTATCTCTCTCACTTCTTCTCTCTTTCTCTCTCTCTTACTTTCTCTCTCTCGTACATTCTCTCGCTCTCTCTTTTGCTTTCTCTCTCTCTTACTTTCTCTCTCACTTTCTCTCACTTTCTTGCGATCTTGCTTTCTCTCTCTCTTACTTTCTCTCTCACTTTCTCTCACTTTCTTGCGATCTTGCTTTCTCTCTCTCTTACTTTCTCTCTCACTTTCTCTCACTTTCTTGCGATCTTGCTTTCTCTCTCTCTTACTTTCTCTCTCACTTTCTCTCACTTTCTTGCGATCTTGCTTTCTCTCTCTCTTACTTTCTCTCTCACTTCCCCTCTCTTTCTCTCTCTTACTTTCTCTCTCTCTCACTTTCTCTCTCTCTTACTTTCTCTCTTGCTCTCTCCCTTTCTCTCTCTCACTTTCTGTCTCTCACTTTCTTGCTCTCTTACTTTCTCTCTTGTACTTTCTCTCTCTCACTTTCTCTCTAACTTACTGTCTCTCTCACTTCTTCTCTCTTTCTCTCTCTCTTACTTTCTCTCTTTCGTACATTCTCTCTCTCTTTCTTTCTCTCTTACTTTCTCTCTCTTGTACTTTCTCTCTCTCTTGTACTTTTTCTCTCACTTTCTCTCTCTCTTATTTTCTCTCTCACTTTCTCTCTGTCTTAATTTCTCTGTCTTATACTTTC
This sequence comes from Periophthalmodon schlosseri, assembly GCA_000787095.1. Taxonomy (NCBI): domain Eukaryota; kingdom Metazoa; phylum Chordata; class Actinopteri; order Gobiiformes; family Gobiidae; genus Periophthalmodon; species Periophthalmodon schlosseri. The sequence continues at coordinate 7,420 of JACM01042018.1, forward strand.
CCTGTCACTTTCTGTCGCTCTCACTTTTTCTCTCTAGTACATTCTCTCTCACCCCTCTCTCTCTCTCGTATGTCAGTTTGGCCAGTGTTGTGTCACTCTCTCGCCCGTCAAAGCTCCATACTTATATCAATTATTCAGAGGGCCCTTGTAGTGAGCAGAGGGGCAGATTGCAGCCTTATTGCAGACGGCTAATCACTGGTCCCTCGGGTCACACCACTCTGCTTCAAACATGGAAATCCTGCTCGAGTTTGGATGTTCATGTGGCACTGACATCAACACCAAAAAGACAATTCTCTCTAGAATTACACGTTAAAGGCCACTATATTCTCTACTTTCATTTGAATAACGAGATGTGATATCTGCTAGAAGAATATATTTTATACTAATCAAAGAGACTTACGTTCTGTACCTGCTGCTTAGGTATAGGCTTCAGCTTCCAGTTACAAGCAACATTTTGTGGATGTTTTCCCAGTCAAAAGATACAATATTTTGTTTTAAATTGTTTATCGCTACGGCAACGGTTCTAAATTTTCATCATTCTGAAAGTCATGGATAAGTAAAAAACATGAATGCAAATTGATCAGTGTGCTGCAGGTGCACTATGGAGTAAAAAAATAAAAAATAAATAAATAACGCTGAAGTGGGTTAGCTGTGTCCTGCTAGTTTATTTTAATATTGCTTGTCTCCATGGAGATATTATAGCTTGAATGTTCCATAGCATGGCATCTCCGTGGAGACAAGCACTAGGCACCACCAGGCCAAGATATAGAGGTTATGCAGATGACGTCACAACCTTTGAAACTATTAGTGAGTGGCAAAGGTGATGTCAGTGCATAACCTCTATAGGTCAGATCTGTGGAGATGCGAGCCTGTTCACAAAAGGTTTAGAACCAAAACACCTGCAAGAAAAATATGTTTACTGTACTTGATTTTTACTGTCTTAAAACATGAAAAACAGAACTAGTTCATTTTCAACAGTTTGCAGTTGTCCAAAGTTATTCCTCACTTACCTTATGCATCTCCGCGTCCCCATTATGCAACACAATGAGTTTATAAGCACAGTTCACAACTTTCAGAGGTCAAAGAGGAGTTTAACCATCAAGGTAATGCTAACAACAACTAGCATGCGAACAATGCTAACCGCGCAGTTCTTTATTCTTGGAGGATAAAAGGCTTTATATTTAGATGCAGACAGCACACAGCGGCCTCATTTCTACCTTAAGAGCTGCTTATACAATATATCTGAGGTAAAACAAGGTTTGCTCAAGTGAGAATATCCCAATACCATTTATGCAGGCAAAGCAATAACATCTCCACGGAGACAAGACCCCATACCAGAAAAGTTACATAGTGCAACTTGCGGTCACATGTAAGACTACACCTCTCCCCCCTTTTCCATTGCGTATTCTGCTGTTTGTGTTTGGTCCAGGAGGTGATTCTGAGGCTCCGCGACAGCTATTCAAACCTAAGGGATTAAACAAAGCTATTTTTACATGGTTTAACGCGGTGCAGGCCTGGCAGCAGCAGCACAGACCAGGTGATGAGAGGCAGGGAGACAGGCCCATAGAAAACACATCGCCATAGAAACACAGGGCTACAGCAAGAACGTGGAACATTCCGCCTACACTGACTTCACCTGTCAGAACTACACCGGCCTCACCTGTCAGGAGCGCAGGACAGGTGCAGAATATTTCATTGAAGGGGACACAAGGACAGGGCCAGCATGACACCTATACAGAAACAGCGTGTGTTATAGGCTTGTTTGGCTGTGGGACGAGAGGGTTAACAATATTGTTCACTATTTTTAAGGTTTTAAAAGGTCATGTTATTTCCAATGTTTTTTTCCAATTTTGACTTGGTTTGGTGAGATAGTACTTGTAAATATTTATCATAGATTCACATCAGTTGTGTCAGTTTGTGGAAAAAAGTTGAGAAGAAAAATACTTGCTATAGTCTGGAACTGTTTCCTGACTCCATGAATTCCGATGGGTGTGACTGACAGGCGGATTAACCAATTAGAGAAATGTCTGTGTCTAACATGTATCAAAACAAACATGGTGGCCTTCAGTATTTTGTTCTGAATGTCACAAAGATATTTCAGTGATGTTTACTGCACTGAAGAGAAGAAGATTGCCTAATATAAAAATATAACTCAAGGAAAAGTAAAAGTGCGGCACCAGAAAATTACGCTGGGAAGTCTGATTTCCTTCAGAAGTGCTTATTACTAACTGTGCCACCAGTGGATTTATTATTATTCTTATTTATTATAGTTTTTTATTGTACCTGGTCTTATTTTGTCCCCATCAGACCAAGTTCAGGTGAAGTGGTTTCTGTGGCGACCCTCAGGAAATGACTCCAGAAATAAATGATGAAGAATTGAATGGAAATTGCCCATGGGGCCAATTTGAGTCTTGTATTCAAAAAGCACCAGGACAAAGATGGTTAAACCGCCGCTAAATAAGGACAAAGGAAACAGATGTGGGAGTAGTTGTGTTTCCATTAAAGGTGCACTGTGTAACCTGGTGAAGGGTCCACCACCCGCTTGTCTCCATGGATATGTTATTCCTTTGTCTGGAATGTTCCACAGTATGGTAATAAATGTACCTAAATCCATGATGACAAGTAGGTAAGGTTACTGTTCGTATCTGTGGAGAGGCAATAAGAATCCATGTTTTCAAGGTATTTTCATTAGCAAAAATACACCTGTACTTGAATAAATGCAAGATAGATTAGTTTAATGCCAAATCCAGCCCGCCAAGCAGTATGGTCTGGCCCAAAGACCATTAGCCCATTATTTAAAAAAATATATATATTATTTTTTTGCAAAGCTTTCACAACTTTGCCCAACGAGGTTTTAGATGTCATCCATGCATGTTTGTGTAATCTAGTGATCTCTCCCTGGCCCTATATGAACATTCCTTATTCCGTCCAGTGCTCAGCCCACAAGTGTCACCCATGCTCCTACACAGCAATTTTTTCATAAATATACAGTGAATAGAGCATTTTCAAAACGATAAAAGGTAACACGGTGATTTAAATATAGTATATAGCAATTAATACCCCCTAGTGTAATACTGTGTGTAATACTCTCATTTTAAGTGTAACCAGCATGTCTTCTTAAATGGCCCATATTACACTATTTTCTGATCTATGTTATAATGTTGTTTCCTCATCAAAAACATACACACACAACCCTGCACATTTAGGGGAGTTCTTCTCTTCTCTTCTTCTCCATACACCTTCACTACAATCATTTGCATGATTTCAGCCCTGAAATTACCAATCTCTACTCAATTTAAGGTAAAAAATAGCTGTTAACTTGAAAACTACTGCTTCATGACATCACAAGGTGGAACAGAGCATTTTGAGCTTTGGAGATATAGACAGACTAATAAATAAGGGTTAGTCAAACACGTGTGAATGAAACAAATCGCAGCTCCAGGTATGTTTTTGATGAGGTAACATTATAACATGGCTTAATGCTCACAAGAGTCAATTTTGCGTAATATAGGACCTTTAAGATTCAAACATTACATACAAATAGACATTATATTGTGTCTCATCTCCTGCAGGGCTCTAGTCCCAGGTCTATTTGTCCACAGTAATATCTACACAAGTCCACTCACATATGGAGTACAAAGCCTTGGCTCCAGACCCCAGGCTCCGCTGTATTTTCCAATGACTATCTCTGTCAACACAAACATATGCCCTTTGTTTATATAGACTTACATGTTCTGGGTGCTCCCTCGGGACACAGGCAGAGCAGTGCTTATTATGGTTCTGTCAATACAAGTATCTAGGAGGACCAAACAACAGGACGTGTCATAGGGAAGGTATAGTCCACTCCTCACCTTTGGATAATAAACAGAATGGGGTCACTGCTCTTGGGCTAAAATATGGATGAAAATGTGCAAGCCCGGAAAAATGGGAAAACAACAGATTGATTGGATTTTCGGCGTGGATCTTCTATATTCCAGTGGCAATATGGTGAACTGGACGCATTCCCCATTTTGGTGACCTTCAGGTTTTCTCAAAATAAAAGTCTTATTTAGTTGAAAATAAGCAAGATCCAATAAGATCCAATAGGTTTTGAAGTGTGAAAACATTTCGTCAATCATTCAAGAGGCTTCTTCAGTTCTGACAAGTTTCTGGCAAATCACTGCCTTGTATCTGTCTGAAGGGAGGAGCGAACTAAACTGCAACTAACACACCTAGCTGATGCAAGGAGGAAGTTATTAAGAAGAAGCTACTTGGATGTGTGGCAAAACCTATATTTACTCTTAAAAATGCTTATCTAGTCGGCAGAAATGATTTTATTTTTTGTGATGGAACCTACCTGGATGACTGAGGGATTGCAAAAGACCCAATTATGAATATTTGGTCATAGTACATGGTCAAATGATCTATTTCCATGGAAAAACTGAGGTGACACCACCAGACCAAGTTACAGGTCAGATCTTTGGAGAAGTAGGCCAGCTCACGGCAAGAAAGCATGGTTTTCCAAGGTAGTTTTGAGCAAAAAAAAAAAAAACACAACAAAGCTTCATTGTGGAACATTCCAAGCAAAGCAATGGGAGCATACTTATCTTCCCACAGCTTAGCTCCCACAGCCCTGTTTTCTCACATTCAAATTTGTATTAATATTTTTGAAAGTAAATTCATAACCCTCCTCCTGGCCCTAACTTTAACTACAACACACACAGTGCAGTGGTAATATAGAGGTGATCCCAAAGTGATAATATCTCCATGGAGACAGGCATGTGGCTGATCCTCCAACAGTAAAGTTACACAGTGCACCTTTACCATCCTACATTCTTATATTTTGCTCTCTTCTTGATGTGTGCGATTGTTGAGACACGGATATTGAAGTTGACAGACAACATTTCCAAAGCAGAAGTCATTTTGTCGTCTTGTGGTTTGTCCAGTGAAGATCAGTAACAGAGGTTTCAACACAATTTAATGAAAAAGCTATTTACCCAGGAGCAACCATGCTACGGATACTTTCAGGAGGGTATTTTCAGGTAACACTGGTTTTAGTAAGACTGTATGTGCCCTTCTTAGTGAAATATTTTAACACGGATTCTCACTGATATGCAAAAATGAATGACACATGATGTATTATCAATATGTCTTTTCATTTTTTTTTATCTAATTTTCGTCTATACTGTTGCCACACTGACCCATTTAATCAGTAATACTGAGACTAAAACAAGTAAAGTGACTGAAATGTTTTGATCACAGCACATTGGGACTGTACTAACTGTGAACCACCAACCTTCCAGCTGGTACTTAAATTAAAGCCACAGTATGCAATTTTTTTGCCAAAAGATAGACTAAAATAAAATTTGTTTGTTTGTTTTTTTGTTTTTTGTTTTTTTATTCAGTGTTGTATTGTACTGAAAAACATGCATCCTTACCATGAGCGGACTTGCATCTCCATAAGCCTATCCATAAAACTCTTTTTTGGTCTAGTGTAGGTTGTCCTCCCGCCTGTTTGGCAATGTTGCTCCTTTGGCTATAATATTCCAGTGTATGGCATAAAATATATTTAGCTCCATGGAGAACGTTCCGAAGTGTGGTTTTAACTTTTTATTTCTATGAAATCATGCAGGTGACCGGCCACCAGAAAATTACATACTGTATCTTTAATGTTCCACTGTTGTCCAAGGCCTATAAATGACAAGTGATAGAAAAAAGTCATTTTTTTTCATGTGGTTACCTCACGTCATCAATTTATGTTTTTGTAAAACACCATCAAAACAAGAAGCACATCCAGAGACTGTTGCACACATTTCAAATGTCCACAGTTGCTAAAAGTACTAAAAGAATAATTAGCCAAAATGTAAATCCACCTGGCTGTCTGGCTCGTTTTCTTGTTTTGAGGCCAAATCCTGGTCTTCACGCTGATTGGATTAGACATGGCCAAAGCTACAACATTAACATTCTTCTCCTCTCTGAACGTTGGATTTATAGGCGCAGTGGTCAGCTCTGAAGGCTCTACTCGTCGCTCAACATTAGTTTACCAGACTGTGCCCAGTCTCTGAGCTCATCCAATGGAAAGAGACGGAGACGAAACTAACACAAACAAATGAGTTAAAGCCGCTAATGATTGTAAACAAGTGTGGTGCCCCCCAGTGAAACTACTCTGTTCTCTACAGGTTTCAATTATAGCTAATGCGCAGAGCCTTTTCCACTAATGCAGATGCAATAGATCCTATTCTATTCATTATTGTGGGAGAAGAGATCGCGATGTAAGCAGCCAGTTTGAACCTAATTTAAAGCACATACTGTCACTGTGTCCTTGGACAGCATCGCCTGTATTTCCATTAACAGTACATGTGACTGGATTTGTGAACAGGTAGAGTCATGTTTCCCACAGACCATAAACCATACCATTTTGGGGGCGGCAGTGGATCAGTGGTTAGAGCACTCACCCACCAACCCCAAGGTCAGAGGATCAATTCCCGCTCAGACTGAGTTCAGTGGTTGGGACACTTCACCCACGTTGCCTGGTATTAGTGTGACATGTGTGAGTGGTGGTGATCAAAGGGGAGGCTCGCTTCTGTCAGGGCAGCTGTAGCTTCAGTGAACAATGGCTACTGTCTGAAAAGCCATCAGGCAAGATGTTTTATCCACTGTCCCAATAGGAACATAAAAGGCCTTCTGCATTTGCATCTAGAAAAGTTTGTCTGTGTAATCCCTCTGTCATCCGAGTCTGATCCATAGTAAAAGCCAAATGTTAAATCTGTCAACTGGACAAAAGTTGTAGGAGTGAAGACATTTCGCTGCTCATCCAAGCCGCTTCTTCCGTTCTGGGCAGATCACTGATGGACACTGCCTTATATCTGTCTGAAGGGAGGAGCTAATTACACTGAAACTCAAAACACCTATTGTTTACAGTTTCTGTATGTAGGCTAGGTCTATTGAACTACAATAAGTGTGCACTGTGCCTGAGACATACTTAACATATTCATACACCTCTTAATGGCTGTTTCCACACCTACTTCACACAGAAAGGCTTGAGCCGAGTTAGGATTTGAACCTGCAACTTTCTTGCTGTGAAGTGAGAGTACTAACCATTCAGCCATCGTGCCGTAGTTGTGCTTTGACCAAACCCCAACACCATCCTGCTGAGGTTACTTTCCCAAAGCCCTCTGTTTGTCCATTATGACTTTAATTGGAAAAAAGTACAAATAAAACTGGTCATCCACTGTGTTTTATTTTTGTCTGAATTGAACAAAAGTTGTGGTGAAGAAAATGTTTCAAAATAAATTCTTTGTGATCTCCAAACACTTTTTATTCCTCTGTTCCATTTCTCGGAAGCAGAAGCGCATTTGCATTTCACAGCGACTCCCCGAGAAGCAAGTTATTTAGCGCGGCTCTACTCTGTCATCACGTTGGCAGCTCATATCATCGGCGAACATAAAACTGGATATTTCCCTCCCAACATGGCGCTCTCTGCCTGGTGCGGCCCTCATTGCTTCCAGCCAAATGTTGTGCCTGCGTCTTTCTACCCGCTGAGTCTCTTTAACGACCGAAACACACTTCGACAACCGGCACAAACAAACCAGGAAGTGCCGCTCGACCAATCAGCCAATCGGCATTCAGCCCACGCTATAGTCTCATCAGTATTCTGCCAGTCTTTCCAAATCATCATTGTGTCGGTGAGATGGGCCACCTATCTGCAAAAGTGTCCCCCGGGCTCCGAACAGCCGCTCCCTCTGCCCTCGTCCTAATGGAAACAAATGACAGAAATAGCATCTGCATCCGGAGATTAGAGCAGGACTGACAAACGCAGGCAGAATGAGAGGAGCCTAAACAGTGGACATCTTAAATGATGGAGATGTTGGTGGGAGGCTGAGGGAGTTTGTAATCTGTTTAATGGAGCAGACAGAAAACATGGAGAACACATACAGCTGTGCCAAGTAACTGTATTCACCTGCTCTTCATAAGTCTTTTATGGAGGTTTAGCAGACACAAGTAGTTCTGGCATTATTCATTCAGACCCTATGCTGTATATGTTATAATAATAGAACAAATCATTTCATTGTCAAATCAACTGGGTTCTGTCTCCAGATTATGGCCCCTTTCGCTCCCATGAACTTAATTTATTTGTTATTTGATGAATTTGTTAAAATAGACCATACACATAATGCCACAAACTGAATGATCTACATATAAAACATTTGGGTTACTTTTAGGTACATTTTTTCAAACAGGTCCTCTCTAAAACACGACAATTTGCAGAAAAATATGCCAATTATAATGTTTTGAAAATATCTGTAAAGGTAAACCTAAGGGAGATCTGTACACTGGAGCTGTTTATTTGAAAATATTTTTGATGTTTTGGACCCATTTTCAAATTTCAGAATTTGGAAATCAGTGTTATTTTTTGTGTCCTCTGACAGGGTTCAGAGAGTTCACCTGCTCAAAAAACATTTATTTGAATACAGTTGCATTAGAATATATAAGAGGCTTTAAATATTCCAAAAATGCCTAAGATAAACAATTCAAAATTCAGCTTGTAAAAGTAGTATCCTATCTTTTTGTCAACTCTGGCAGACATTTTGAAAAACCTCATTACATCAGGCAGTAATCTCTGAGGATCCTATTTGTTACTCTTATGTAACGCGTTGTAGGCTAGGGGACCGACTGTCAAAGGTAAGGAATATATCAGAAATAGAATCGGTAATGAGCCAAAAGGCAAGTGAATGAAAGGCAGACACAAAATAAAGTTGTATATATGAATGATTATATTATAGTGTTATGATAACGGTATGCAATAATAACAATAGTCAATACTTTTAATTTACAGGTATGTATTATAAATAGTTTAGATATATCAGTCATCAACTGAATCAGACCAAAACAAAAACAAACAACTTCATTCAATGTGAATCAGTCTCATGAGATCACAGAATGTGCATTGTTACGGCGCCTGGCCTGGGCCCGCCACGCCCAGCGCTCTCCTGTTTACTTAACCATGTGTTTCCATGTTCTATGCAAAATGCCGCTATCGATCCCGCCTGATCAGTGGTGGATCCGCTTCAACGCTTCTCCTGGGTATCCGCTTCACGCTTCTCCTGGGTTGGCTCCGGATCCCCGTCCCGTGGTTGGCGCATCGCACTCCCGCACTACCAACCCGCCGCCGGTACTTCCAGCGCCGCCCGCAATAAAAAGAGTCTTACTCCAGCCGACGGCGCGGCTGGATCACTATGAACGGCTCGCCTTAGACAGACGTAGCGCTTGAACTTTCTGTAACATATTCGAGACCGCTAGAGGTCGCTAAAGACCTCCCTTTTGTTCTTTATTATATCTAGACACTTTGACTGACATTGTGTATATTTGTTTGAACCAGATGTGTACTCGTTGAGCCTCCTTTTGTTATTTACTTTCATTGCCTACTTACCTTTTGATTTCAACTGTAACCGCCACATTTACTTATAATTAAAAGCCGCCTATTAATGACCCTGTTTCCAACTGGGTTATGTTACTCCCTTTCTCCCTAGGAACGGTTTGTAACATGCATGAGAGTGTTTAGTCCATGTGTGTGTGAACAGGCAAAGTCTTTCAGAGTTTCAAAGTTCTTACGGAAATAATTAAATCTAGCAAGATAGAAAATAGTTTAATCTCCTACCAGAAGGTGGTGTATTCTTAGCTCACAGTCACAGTTGATTCACAATTGAAGTTACCATCATAAAGTGAGGGGGGAGGAGGGACCTGACCTGCACAAGTTCAAAGGAAAAGAAATTAAATTCACATTATACATTAGCTTACAGGCTATAAACGTGATGCAATATAATTGCAATAACATCTCAAAATATTATCAATAAATTGTCATCATTTTGATAACATTACATCCATGTAAGAAAACAAATCGTAGTGCATAGTGCTTTTATGATAACTAGCTTTAAGGCTAATCATTCAAATGTATCAAAATTCATCCATCCATCCATTTTCTTCCGCTTATCCGGGGCCAGATCGCGGGGGCAGCAGTCTAAGCAGGGACTCCCAGACTTCAGGGCTACCCTGAGACAGAGGGCAGCCCCTTCATACATATCTGACCTCC
>KN470147.1:0-12461 GCA_000787095.1 Periophthalmodon schlosseri
GAGAAGTGTAATGTTAGTATACTCTCTGGATCTGGAGGAGACGGAAGAGAGTACGCGCCTCTGCACTTTGGCTCTGGGTGTATGGGGGGGCGAGGAGATGAGGAGGAGATGGAGGAGGAGTGCTCTTGTGTTACTATACTCTCCTCCTCTCCTCTTTGCACTTTGGCTCTGTGTCTTAGGGGACAGAGGGTGGAGGAAAAGGAGGGAGGAGATGGGGGAGGAGAGGGGGAGAATGGTTTAATGTGAGTATACTCTCTGGATCTCTCTCTGCACTTTGGTTCTAACAGGATTATGAGGATCCTCCCCTCGGGACAGGACTCACTCACACCACAGAGGGCGCTGTGCCAAACACCGCCCCGGGGCTGGCTTTCACATGCATGCTCCTCTGCACGTGCACGCTCCTCTGTATGTGCACGCTCCTCATAAGGCAGTGCACGTGCGGAGAATAGAGCCAGAGATGCACGACTATATATTTATGAAAAAAATTGCATTTACATGATAATGCAATTTCATAATTTTATGAGCCTAAAACAATAAACACAGGCAAATTAAATACATCTCCATGGAGACAAGGTCCTCCACCAGAAAAGTTACATAATGCACTTGTAATATTCTTTAATACCTTTCCCAGCAACATTTTACATCACCCATTCACACAGACACTGGGGGCAAAGTGGGTTAAGTGTCTTGCCCAAGCATTCATCTGTGGGAGCTGGAATCGCACCGCCAACATGTGGGTCAGTGGATCTGACTGCTCAAACAAAGATGATTATGTCAAGAGCAGGATTTGAACCTCCAACCTTCAGATCAATAGACAAACTCTCTACCAACTGAGTTAATGTGAATTGAAATCCTCTCTTCCCTGTCAAACATCTGTCCATACTGAGGCTGCCACTGCCCATCGCGTCATTATAGTCCAAGAGGCACGACCCTTCAGCTAAACGCTAACTCTGCTAACCAAGCTAACGGAGCTAACCCAGGGAGAGGCTAACTCATCGCCTCTGGTTGTTTTATCTCTGTCTCCTCTGAACATCTGTCCATTCAATCCAGTCCAGTCCGAGGGGCACAATCCTTCGCCTAAACGCTAACTCCGCTAACTCCGCTAACTCTGCTAACCCCGCTAACCAAGCTAACCCAGGAGCCCATATGGAGGTGCCACTGCCCATCACTTCAGTCCAGCGTTCCAGTTGTCCTTGGGGGTCGGAATGGTGTTTTCTCCGAGTTACTGTGATCCAGTTGTCAAGTCGCACAAACCGTGTGCAGCGGAAGAGCATGTTCACAGACAGCAAGTGGACGATAGAGAGCAAATAAGAACAAACTAAAGAGAAAATAACACTATTAATATTACTGTGGATATTGTACTTTATCCTGACACAGGGTTGCAGCCATGTTGGATTTGGTTTATTTCATTTTATAGTTAAAATGAAATAAATTTGTAAGTAAATTTGTCCTCTGCATTTGACCCATCCTTCAGTGTCTCTGGGATAAACCTGTCAGGAGCAGTGGGACCTATCTTCAGATCTTGAGCTAGTCTTGGTCAGGACTACCTTAGCTGGAAGATTTGACCTTTTGTGCATGTTTTGGGTTGATGGTGGAAACTGGAGTGCTTGGAGTAAGTCCACCCTGACACAGAGAGAACATTCACATGGACAGGTTGAACTTGTTGTGAGGTAAGAGTGCTAGCTACTTCTGCCACCGTGGGGTTCTGAAGTATGGGAATTCCAAGATGGAAGTGTATTCCAATTTGAATTCAGAAAATCTAACCTTCGAGGAAAACTAGAATGCACCATAACCGAGGGAGGGGCTCTCTCCTCCCACTTGTCCTTCGCAGTCTCTACAAACAAGTGCACATATGGCGAATTCAGACCAGTTTAGTTCAACGGGCCTAATAATTTGCACTACGCTAACTCCTCTAACAGAGCTAACTCTGCTAACCATGCAGGGAGGGGCTAACTCTGCTAACCATGCAGGGAGGGAATAACTCGTCCTGACACCTACTGTCCACAGGGGGCATGGCTGTCTGGAGCTGACACCTCTCTCCTGAGCCTGACCCTAACCTGAGGCAGGCTGCAGAGCTCCTCTTCCTCCTCTGCCTCAGTGCACAGGCCTTCTCTTCCTGTGGGCACAACTATAATGAAACAGAAGTGCACGGTTATCATTGTGTTGATGAAGGGCCACACGGAGGACAGGAGCCGGGCCGAGGAGAGAAGGGAGATAAACCGGTGTATAAAACATGCATTTTGCATGATGGCAGTTCATTTCCTGGGCCTTTCTGTGTGGAGTTTGCATGTTCTCCCTCTGTCTAGGTGGTATCTATCAACTCAAAACATACACAATAGGTCAAATCCTCCAGCTAAGGTAGTCCTGACCAAGACCAAGATGGGTCCCTGGGCACTGACAGCAGCAGCTCACTGCTTCTGACACGTTGCCCCAGCAGCACTGGTTAAATAATGGGTTAAATGCAGACAATGAATTTCCCTCACGAGGGATCAATAAACCATACCTTTTTGTGAGTGGGCTTGCCTCTCCTTAAATCTGACCTGTAACTGTCACCTGGCTCGTTCCATGGAGACAGATAGGTTTAGCTTCATAATGCAGAACATTCCATGCAAAGCAGTGATATGATCCTCAGGTAACTCTTCTTATTCAAAAAATCTGTTTTGTTTTCACTGTTTTCATAATTTGACAATGAGGTTGTTGACCAGTTTCCATTCTTTAAAACAAGGCCTTCTGTTTTTACCTCCTCAACCTCTGCTCTCATTCTCTCAACTATCTTATTCTCTTTCTTCTCCTCTCTCTCTCTTTCTCTTCCTTTCCCTCCCCCCTCTCTTTCGTTATGCCTCTTTCTCCCTGTCCCTCTCTCTTTCCCCTCTCTCACTCTCTCTCTATCTCTTTCTCCCCATTTCTTCCTCTCATTTCCTCTCCCTCCTTCTTTCTCCCGTCCTTCTCTTTCTTGCTCTCTCTCTCTTTCTTTTCCTCTCTCAGTCTGCCCCCCACCCTTTCTTTCTCCCTGTTGTCCCTCGTGTCTTTCTCCATTCTCCGTCCAACCCGGGCCTACAGCCACAGCCCCGCTCTGCTCCTCCGTCTCAGCACAGTTCAAATGAGTGAGGAGGGCCCTGGCCATTACCTGGCACTGGCTATTACCTGGCACTGGCCATCTCCTGGCACTGTCTTCACACGCGGGCACGGTCTAATCTCTGCACATGCCAAAAACACTGCGGGCCGCTAATAGAACCAATTCATTTGAGAGAAACCGGGCACTTTTTACACCGGGTACGTTTGGACCTCCGGCATAGATGGGCATGTGGACTCTGTGTTCATAATTCATGTTCGATTCTGATTTATTCTCTGTTTCGGCCCCAAATTGGCCCTTGGAGTGGCTGATCTGCCGGGGCTTCTATAGTCCCCAGCTGGTTGTCCTGTTCTAAACATGTATTTATGAGTGCGGTGGAAGTAGGGCAGCGCGCTAACCCACTTATTTGATATTTAAAGGGTTATTGGCTAAAAAGGGCCACGATTAATCGCATTTAAAAGTGCTGATGCCGAGCAAACGTGTGGTGATTAGACAGAGAAAGTAACACGTCCACAAGTGTATTTTTAACAGAAACAGCAGCAAATAGTCCACATGGGCAGAACTAAAGAGCAGAGCCAGTGCGAGGAAAGACGAGGGGGAGTACAGAGACCTGCGACTTATAATTAAAGCAGACATATTGTGCTTGTGTCTGCTACATAGTTATAATCTATGACGGCCGTGGATCATTGTGTTATACTTTGGACAGTTTAAACCGGAATATTGATCTAAAACAACTTAATAAAACAAACAAGTCCGCCAGCGAAAACTGCGGTGCCCAATGACGTAGCCGTAACCGTCATCACAACAAAGAGCTGCATTCTGTCGGCAACTCCCATGGATAGCTGCACATCACACTAGCAAGTAGAGGATTTTTTTTTTTTTTTTTCATTTGTACTGCTGAATCCTACGTGTATCACCAAGTAAGATGATGGAATACAGGAATACATGGAATGTCTGGAATACAGGAGAATAAAGATTACGTGAATTACATGAACACAAACAAATATGCGTGAATCACTCCAAAAACTAAGAGGTTAAATGAGAAGGGAAACAACTATAACATGGTTAAAAGCTCTGAAAAGGTGATTTGAGAATAGGTCCGCTTTAACAACATTTATCTGGAAGTTGACCAAAAGCCTTTTTGGACAAATGATGTTTTTCCCCATTGCTGTTATTGATTTATCATCTAGAGCATGCAAAAAAGAAGGTGAACCTAAATGTTCGGGGCCTAGACAACAGTTCAATTAATCATATTATTTGTTTCAATTATATTTCATTTAAGCAACAGCATGTAACTTTCTGAAGGTGGTGCGTCACCTGTATGACTCCATGGAAACAGAAAGTTAAAACCAGCATAAAACATACTCTAAGGAGATACATGTTTTATGCAATACTATAGAATATTATTACCAAACGATCATAATTTCCATGGAAACAAGTGGGAGAAACCCCTCCTCCAGGCCAAATAAGAGTCAGGTTTGTGGAGATTCAAGCCTGCTCACAGTAAGGATCCATGTTTTCAGTGCAATAAACAAAACCAAACTGAAAAAAACATGCTTTTATCATAGTTTGGGTTTTCGGTGACATACTGTGGCTTTAAATAAATCTGTATATGGTGCACGGCTCTACATAAAGTCATGCAGAAAAGAAACTGTTGCATATGATAAAATATGTATATCTGAGTAAAGCATAAAACATAGACTTTAAAGATTTACTATGACTCATTCTTCAGGACAAGTTACAGATCTGTGGAGAGGCGAGCCCACTTACAGTGAGAAGTTGTTTTCATTGTAATGTTTTTATCAATAAAACATGTGACTGAATAAACGCAAAAACATCTACACAAGACAAGCAGGATTTCAGCTCTGGACAGAAGCACATGTCCTCTTGGTCTGTCATAGGGTTGGCAAAAGTATCAAAAATCAGATACTAATCGATAGTCAACTGGTACTGATACTCGTTTGAGCAAGTATCGATACTAAGGACAGAAATGGACTTTCCCTGAATAGCTTTAGAATGATCTTGAGTTGTATCAGAACAAGTATAAGACACATAGACTAGTACACGCCCATGGACCATTATGGAACCTACCTGGATGACTGAGGGATTACACAGTGCCACATGGTAAAAGAAAGTACTATGATTTAATGTTGAAAATCACATTCTATTGTCTAAAGAAAGGTTTTTTTTTATTGGTATCGGAATTGGTATTGAGTTCTATTGTCTAAGAAAGGTTTTTTTTTATTGGTATCGGAATTGGTATTGAGTATAGAGTCTATTTTTAGTATCAAAATCGAGTTTGAATTTGTAGTATCGTGACGACACTATTGTGTGCAGTACTAGACTGTTTTATGTGGTGGCAGCAGTAGTGTGTGTTAAATCTTTGAGTGTCTCCAGTTTGGCCTTGGGTCACAGTGTCCTGGGATTGGACCTGACAGTAGCCAAAGCAGGGGGGGGTGCATTATTGTTTCACTTCACATCGCACAGTCGTGCTAACTCGCGCTAACGCTAACTCCCCCAGGCTCTGTGTAGCAGCGGTTAGCGGTTAGCTCCCCCCCTCCTCCATCACTTTAAAGACATATGCTGCGCCCGGGGACCCAGCACCACTAACAGCTAACGCTAACACTAACTGTCCACGCGCGGCCAGAGGAGCAGACGTGTCACATCTGTCACAGCAGAGGAGGAATTCTGAGGGTTAAGGCAGGAAAGGGATTTCATGAAAACATACTTCAACAGTGCAGTGTAACAAATGTGTTTGTAATATTCAAGTAAACATATTTATTAGTAGTAGGCCAGTTATTGATCTCATCTTGTTTGTGCTTGATGTTGAGAGAATGATTGTATATTGCCATTATCAACATTACAGCTTCTTTTCTGTGTTGAATTAAGTATTGGTCAAAAAACACCACATGAGGTATTTGCAAGGCCTTGTGTTCTGACCAGGGTTACAATTATAATGTATTACTATTAGTTACACAGCTAAAATTAAAACGTAAAACATTTATATTACAGTATTATTGTCACAAAAGTGTAACTGAATTACTCTACTTAGTGTTAAATTTGTCCTAAAAATTTTAAATTTACATTACATTTTTCTGACATCATGGAACTGGTTGCCACTCTGTTTTAAAAATCAGAATCAGAATGACTTTTATTCATCCCCAAGGGGAAATTATTTTCTTCTAAAGCAGGTAAAGCAGGTAAAAACTGTAAAGCTCCTGTCTAACAAAAAGAATAGCTCATTCCAAGAAGGTCCTGGGTTTGACTCCAGGGCGGCACAGGGCCTTTCTGTCTGGTGTTTGCATGTTCTTCCTGTGCCTAACCCTAACCCTAACCACTAAAAACACGTACAATAGGCTCCTCCCCACTGGGGCGGAGTCCGCTGACATACGCATTTCAAAACTGCAGTGCCCAGTTGGAGCTGAGGTTGCCCTAAATATCATTTCATCATAGCTGTCCGCACCTCCTATGGATAGCTGCAGAACATGGTAGTGAGCACCAGATTTTTTTAAATTGTAGCAAAATGACTTACCACTTAAGAAAATAAAATTGGAGAAGGAAGCACGTCAGATTACTCAAACATGCATGAATCACTCTAAATACATTTTTGAGAGAGTAAATAAGAAGAGAAACTGTAATATGGTTAAAAGCTCTGAAAAGTCCATTTTGCAGAATAGGTCTTTTGCTTTAATGTCTTTTTTAAACCTGTGAATTGTCTTTATATCGGCCTCATATATAAACCAATCTTGTATTTATTTCGCTCATGTTTTCTGCCTGTCTCCTCTCTGTCCATTGCTTCATGTGTGGAGCTTTGTGTGTGTGTGGCCCTATCCACTTATCTAAAGTTCACCCAGAGGTCACAGAGGGGTCACAGAGGGGTCATAGTGGGGTCGTGAGGGCAGATCTCCCGCCTAATTCGATTACCGCTCTGTTCCTTCTCTGAGCGTCTGTAACCCTGTGGTCTGCAGCGCTGGCTTTTCTGATGTTTTTATCCGAGCGTGAGAGAGACGCCTCAGATGACCTTTGAACCCTGACCCTCCTCTGCTCTGACAGCTGCAGACAGAGGGCGACTGCAAGTTCAGACGGTTCAAACATTTCAAACGCACAGATTTCTCTGCATGTACAGTTGGCCGTAGGAGTTTTACTGTACTTCCAATAGATGTTTTTACTGACACGTTGTGAATCACGCCAGCTGTATTAAATTAAACTTTTTTATTTGCTTCATGGCATAAAATTGCACATTTACACATTATATTTAAAACACACATCACTAACATTAACTTGGCAAATACATTGTGTTAATCAAGAAACACACAGTGACACGCCATATATAAAGATACGGTTAAGGGTTACTTTTATTAAACCCTTGTGGAGAAAATTAATTCTCTGCATTTGATCCATCCTTCAGTGTCTCTGGGTTCAACCTGCATTTGACCCATCCTTCAGTGTTTCTGGGTTCAACCTACATTTCACCCAGCCTTCAGTGTCTCCGAGTTAAACCTGTATTTTACCTATCCTTCAGTGTTTCTGGGGTCAACCTGCATTTGACCCATCCTTCAGTGTCTTTGGTTCAACCTGCGTTTGACCTATCCTTCAGTTACTCTGGGTTAAACCTGCATTTGACCCATCCTTCAGTGTTTCTGGGTTCAATCTACATTTCACCCAGCCTTCAGTGTCTCTGGGTTCAACCTGCATTTGACCTATCCTCCAATTACTCTGGGTTAAACGTGTCAGGAGCAGTGGGACCTATCTCCACATCTTGAGCTAGTCTTGGTCACGGGTGGCTGGAGGATTTGACCCCTTTTGTAAACTCACAGAAAGATCCGGGTGGCCCAGGAATCGAACCAGGAACCTTCTTGCTGAGAGTGTAAGTGCTAACAGTTCAACCACTGTACCACCACTATCTGATCTCTTAGTCACTGATCACACATAGAAGAACTCTAATTGCTGAGGAGAGAGGGGAAAAGAAGAGGCCAAGTTACCTCCTCTTTCATCTCTCTCCTCCTTTTTCTCTCCTCTTTCCCCTCTGCTCCCTCTCTTTCTCTCTCTCTCTCTCCCTCCTTCTCTCCTATCACTGATCACACATAAATGAACTGTCTAATTGCTGCTGTAACTTATCCTCCTCTCTCCCGCTCTCTTCCACTCTCTCATCTCTCCTTCTTTTCTATCAGTGATCACACATACATTAACCGTCTAACTGATGATATAACTTCCCCTCCTCTTACTTCTCTCTCCCTCTCTTCCCCCTCTCCTCCCTCTCTCCTCCTTCTCTTCTATCACTGATTACACATAAACAAACTGTCTAATTGATGATGTAAGTTCTCCACCTCTGTATTAAACCTCCATGAGCCTCGTCTCTTCTGTTTAAAATACAGTGAGCGATGGATGTCTCTGCGCCCTGTTTTACACTTCATTAATAACAAATATCTGCTTTAAAGATTCATAAGGAGTATACATCTGTTTATGATGAGATTAGGCTGCAGCGGAGAGAAGGAGAGAGGGAGAAGAGAAGAAGAGGAGGAGAGAAGACAGGGTGAGAGGAAGAAGCGGGAGACAAGAGGAGGAGCAGAGAAGAGAGAGTGAGATAGAGAAGGAGGAGAGAGAGGGGGGAGGGAAAGAAAGGAGGAGAGGAAAAGGGACGACAAAGAAGAGAGGAGGAGAAGGAGAGAGGAGAGTGAGAAAGGAAGGAGAAAGAGGACGAGAGAGATAGGGGAGGGAGAGAAAGAGAGATGGAGAGGAGAGGAAGGAGACCTATAACACCTCGAGATAGGTAAACATGTTAAAATGAAATATAGCTTTCGCTGATAACAATTCTAATTTTGATTTATTCTTAATTACAAAAACATTGGACAGACGTTTATCCAATCAGAAAGCAGAATGAGCCTCACATGAGTCTTTCATTTGTGTTGCCGGTTTCAGTGCTGACATCTAGTTGGTTTAAATCTAAAAAGGACTCTGTCTGATCTGAATCTTCACTAAACTCCAGCACCTACAGCCAATCATTATCAGTGCTAGTGCAGCCTCTGTAGCTCAGTGAGTGAATTCTGGAGGTTCTGAGGTTTCACATGAGGCACGGTCTGTCCATATACTGAGAATGAAAAAAACTTGTATGTGTCCTCTATCTGCAGGTTAAGACACTGGCAACACAGGTTCAGCGCAGTCTACGTGACATATTTACATATTTATTGAGAGCATCACAATTATAATGTGACATGTCATCAAAAACATCCATATAATATTATGAACAAACATGGCAACGTATGAAGAAGAAAGAATTCTGTGAGGATTGTGAAAGATAAGATGAGAAGATGAGAAGCTGTATCTGAATGTAAGACGACCAATGAGCTCCTCCGTGTCCCATGATTCAAGTTTGTCTTTATATTCATGGGTTTCAGCTTCCTGTTTTATGCAACATTTTGAGGACTTTTCCCCCATTCAAAAGATACGATATTTTGTTTTAAGTTGTTCATCGCTATGGCAGCCGTCCTAATTTTTCATCATTCTGAAACCTATGGATTCATGGGTTCCAACTTCCTGTTCATAGTCAACATTTAGGATACTCCCTAAACGTTCGGCACTTTGTTACGGATCAAAGTGTTTTATTTTTTTTATTTTTTATTTTTTGCACATGTTGTTCAGGTAGGATTAGGGTTAGGTTTAGGAACTCCATGTGATCAAGTATAGGGCTTTGGGGCTTTAGTCCTGCCCTGTAACGAAATGCCAAACATTTACGGAGTCCCTGACATTTAGAGGACTTTTCACAAGTCAAAAGATATAACATTGTGTTTTAAATAGCTGATTACTATGGCAACAGTCCTAATATTTCACCATTTTGAAACGTATGGATACAATGCATGAGTATGGATGGCAGGCTATTATTTTCCAGCTTTGTACAAACAGCTAAAGTTTATAACACATTCATATATTCTTAAGCCATCCCAGCTGCTCCTGTCAGCAGAATCCATAGAGACAGCCTACATGCGATAGACTCCCTTCTGTCAAACTGGAATTACTCTGCGCATTATTCCTTAACACATTTCCAAAGATATTCCTAAGCAAAGTCTGTACCATTTTCATAACCATAACACAAACACATCCTATGCACAGGTCACTTCTGGAGACACCGCTCCTCTATTGTCTGCTCAAATATCGAATTCCGCCACGACAATAGCTTTGTAAATCCTATCTGTCATATGCACTGCCAATAAACCACCTTCCCACACCAAGATGGCCGCCGCATAATGCCCTTTATCTGCGCAGAGCTACAATGCCATCCCAGGCTTGATAATACTCTAGATACCCGCGAGGCAATTACAGCCGCGCCCATAAAAATGCATTGGTGATAGAAAAGGGTAAACAGCGTATTGTGAGGGAAGCGACCAAGCACAAGTCGGCCATATTGTCATTCATAGGCAGTTTTGACATGTAAAAGAAGCATTGTGGCTTATCTAACCATCGGGAGGGATGGCGTGTTATAACAGACCCTATGGCACATCTAAATAAACTGATTCCTGGATATTCGCTCATGTTTTTTTTTTTTTTGCAGAAAGAGGAGAGACATTTGAATCAGACACAGAAGAATGGAGGGATGACACAAAAGAGCAGATAGAGGAGGAGGGGAAGTGGTGTTACATTTTATATTGGCACAGCCTAAACAAGTGATGCTAATGTTTTTATTTATAGAGGTTTTTGCAGTCTGTCCACTTTCCATGTCACATACAGATTACAACAGGCCCGAGTGGTGAAAAGTGTGTAGATCCATTTGCAACTTTTTTACCAAAAAATAGACTATGTAATAGACTTTTTTTTTATTTTGGATGCATTCTTATACTGTCTCCAGACCAAACAAACCTGACTCCTGTTTGGCCCGGAGAAAGGCCTCTTCCTGCTTGTTTCCATGGAAATGTTGTTCCTTTGGCAATAATGTTCCACAGTATGGCATAAAACATGAAGAATGTTCCGAAGTATGGTTTTAACATTCCCAACATTCTATTTCCATGGAAACATGCAGGTGACAAGAAGCTACATGGTTTATTTAAAGGTACAGTGTGTAACACATCACCTGCATGAAATGGATAACATCACCTTCATGGAAATAAAAAAAATAAAGTTTTTATTTTAGTCAGTTTTTTGGCTAAAAAGTTACATACTGTGGCTTCAGATAATGACGGTTAGGCATCATCAACAAAGTAACTTAACCTTAATAGAAACTGTAAAGGATGAGCCAATCAGCGAGCCCAGCCCCCAGGAAACCCACACACACAGGTATTTCTCCCCAGTGTTTGGGCAAAGGAGGCAGACATATTATGCAAAATGGATTAGAGTGAATCCACTGCTCTCTACAGTGATCTGTGCCTATCCATAGGTGGCGCTGTCTGCCTGATCCAGTAGAGTAGCACAACACTTACAGTAACAGTAAAGGAACAAGGAGGAAATCAGAGCCACAGTTTTCAACCAGAAGTTAAGGACATTGTTAAGTCATTTTAGCCTCCTGAGAGCCTGATCCAGTAGAGTAGCACTCTGTTGTGACAACACTTACAGTAACAGTAAAGGAACAAGGAGGAAATCAGAGCCACAGTTTTCAACCAGAAGTTAAGGACATTGTTAAGTCATTTTAGCCTCCTGAGACCTGAACTCTTCATGGCTGCTTTATTAAGTTTTTCTCTTTGTTATTTGGGCTGACTGGGAGCTGATGAGTGTAAAAACAAAGAATTATCTTTTTACATTATGAGAAAAATGATGTCCACATATGAGGACATTCATTGTACATTTTAATCATTTTGATAGAAACAATAAAGTCACATTTAAACAATGATTTGCAAAAACTATTTGTTAAGTGCCTGATCACAGCAACATTGTTCCTGAGTAAAAGCAAAATGAGAAACAAAAATTGTGCCTCTTGGAACAATGTGGCTCATTTGAAGAGCTTCTAACAGGTGCAGGAGACATGTGCCTTTAACAAAGTCCACCTCGAATCTAAACTATAATGTGTTATACTCTTCTGTCATCACTAAGTAGCAGTTTAATGACCTCATATGTGGACACCAGGACCTTGTGGAGAAAAAAATTGTATTGTGGCCTAGACAACCCAAAATGTGTTGTCCACATATGAGGACACAGGCCTCAGGAGGTTAGATGAATATTGTGATTTAAAAGTTCCACATTATAAGATAATGATTCACAAGTGTCATAGATTATAACTATATAGCAGACACAAGACACTTCTTTAAAGATACAGTAACTTTCGGGAGATGGCTCCTCCCGTGCATGATTCCATAGAAATAAAAAGTTAAAACCATACTTCAGAACGTTCTCGATGGAGATAGATATCTATCTATGGCATAAAACGTATCCGTGGCTTTGTTCTTTTGAAAAAAACAAAAACAAC
>KN470148.1:0-12295 GCA_000787095.1 Periophthalmodon schlosseri
TTAGACCTGCTTTAGACCTAGTTTAAATCTAATTTAGACCTAGTTTAGACCTGCTTTAGACCTAGTTTAAACCTAGTTTAGACCTGGTTTAGACCTGCTTTAGACCTGCTTTAGACCTGGTTTATCCCTGGTTTAGACCTGGTTTAGACCTAGTTTAGACCTAGTTTAGACCTAGTTTAGACCTAGTTTAGACCTGGTTTAGACCTTGTTTAGACCTGGTTTAGACCTGGTTTACCCCAAATCTAATAAGAGTTTAGTCATGGTTTAGATCTAGCACAATCCTGCTTAAGTCAAATTTTCTGAATACAAGTTTTACCCAGTGCCATCCCGGTTTGCTGGATTGATGTATCTATTACATTTGCTATAAAAAAAAAACAAAGAAACAGGTACCTCTTTCTGATTGGCCGGGCTGCTTGGCCTTCACCTTGTGCGTGTAGCGTTTCCGCAGTGATCGGGAGAAGCTGTCGGCGTGGCAACAGAAGGG
Source organism: Periophthalmodon schlosseri (assembly GCA_000787095.1). Lineage (NCBI taxonomy): Eukaryota > Metazoa > Chordata > Actinopteri > Gobiiformes > Gobiidae > Periophthalmodon > Periophthalmodon schlosseri. Next base: position 485 of record KN470148.1, read on the forward strand.
AGCGGACATGACATCATCGGCACAGTCCTCCCAGAACTGCAGCAGGTCTCGGGTCTTCTGAGCTTTAGGCAGGACTGGGGGAGAGGAAAGTTATTATTAAAATGAGCACATGCTAAAAGTACATAACTGAAAGTAAAATAATAATAGTTTTAGTCAAATTACTCTTTCTTGTTTTGGATGCCATTTTGAGGACTTTTGGCCAGTTATTCATTTGATTTGTTTATTACTATGGCAATGATCCTAGGTTTACATCACTTGAAACCTATGATATTAGACTAGGTGTGTGAAGTATGTTGCTCAGGGACACAACAAAAGCATGTGATCAGGTTTGGTTTGAACCATCAACCATCTGGTTAGTGAGCAACAACTTAACTTACAGCATCACTTTTACCCTGCGATGAAATATGTGAATACTATTATTAAATAAAATTAAATAATTGAATAATCAAAGACAGGTAAATGAATAAATACATTGTCTACATTTTTGTATACTTTCTACATATATTTACACTTAAAGGTGCACTATGTAACTTTTCTGGTTGTCTCCATGGAGATGTCATAAGGCGTTACACTTATGTATCTTATTTATTCAATTACAGGTGTTTTTATAGCTCTCAAATTCCATGAAAAACATATATTCTTACTGTGAATGGGGTCACTTCTCCACAGATCTGAGTTGTAACTTGATCTGGTGGTGTTGTCTCCATGGAGATACATAAGTTTAATACCATACTGTGGAATATTCCAGGTAAAGCAATAACATCTCCATGGAGCTGGGCAGGTGGCAGACTCTCCACTAGAAAGGTTACATAGTGCACCTCTGAACGTTGTTACCTCCTCAAAAACATACCTGGAGCTGTGTTTTGTTTCATTCACACATAATCTTGTATTATTAGTCTGGCTACATCTCAAAAACTGTTCAAGTGAAGGTGTATGGAACGTTAGTGCTCCAAACTCACCGTCTTTAGCTGAGATGTTGTCGTTCTTTTGCAGCAGCAGTGAGTTGATTTTGTCCAGGGCCTCGGTTTGGAGTGACACCTCTTCTAAAAGGTCCTGTCTGGAGGGGGCGCTGTCCGTAACTCGCAACACCTGAGAGAGTACACAGAAAGAGTTGTGACATGAAGTCCCTTTGTTCTGGTACAAATGAGGAGTGTTTAAGATTTAGTGGGACCCTCTGGTACTTTTCACCATGTGTTAAAGTGTCATATTGTTCACTCTGAGATGACATCACATTCACAGTATTCTACAGGCTGCAGTGTTACCTAAATGGAGATAAGGTTAGAGGACCTCAACGCTAATATTAAATGTCAGGTTTTTAAGGTTTTCGAGAAAACACAAAAATAAACTGCCTATGTCAGTAAAATGAGTGGGGCGTTTTTGTTTGTTTGTTTTGTTTTTTACTGTAAAAATCTTTCTGACTGGTCAATGGTGGAGCCAATGACACGTACAGATGCAGCAGGGTCTGAAGAGACAGAAAAACTCAATTTGGCCAAAAATGACGGAGGCAGTTACGCCATGAGGCCGTCAATTTGTAGAATGAACAACTTTATTATTTCAGCACTATTCAAAACCGCAGTTATAGTGCTGAACACAATCTCATATTAGTCATACTAGAAGTAAGAATATTAGAATGTCCAATCCACGTATTGATCAACCACATTTTTTGATTCAATTTTATAATATTTTGTTAGAAATACTTGAATTGAATTAACGTAAAGATATCTGATCAATGTCATTTGACACAAAAATAGTACAAAGTCTTAAGACTCAAGCTTATCAATGACAAAAGAAAGACTGATCATCTGTCATTTTCATCACCAGGTCATTCTTCAAAAATCTGGTTAGATACAATTTTACATAAAAATCCAATGCTTGAACCTTGGTGTTACCTGGAGCAGGCTGCAGCAGATGTCCAGGTGAGTTTCCAGGGCCTGGTCCAGACTCCAGTTCCCAGAAGTCAGTGGGGCGACCCCCAGCTCCTCCTGTGACACAGTGTCCTGGGAGAGCAGGCCCAGGCTCCTCAGGGTGTTCTCCTTAAACGAACTGATGCTATGGGGAACAGGTACCAGCGTTACTTTATAAAAAAAAATGTACCTAAACCAGATTTAAACCTAGACTAACACAGGTCCAAATCTGGACTAAAACATGACTTAATAGAGTGTCAATTAGGGCCAGAATAAGCCTCATCTTGAATATAGGACTAAATCAGAATTCATTGTTGACTAAATAACTTATTCATCCAGCAATGTTCTTTCATGACAACAGTTCCAAAGCATAGTCACCTGGTTTGAGTTTTTAAGTTGAAAACGTTTTGCCTCACACCCAAGAGGCCTTGTCAAATCTGAAGAAAAACTGCTCCGAGGAATGATGATAATGATGCTAATAACTAGAACTGTATCAAGCTGAACTGCAGATAATCACCCATACGACTGATCTGAAGTACTTGCAGTGAGGTGTACATGGACTGACCCTGAGTCTTTGAGCCTGATGCTGCCCAAACAGGAGGTCGTGTCCTCGTCTGCGTTCAGGTCGTGGGACAAAAAGTCAAAACTTTCCAGAACCTCCTCCACAGCCAGGGTCTCCTCTGAGCACGAGCTCCTCAGCAGCGACAAGTCGTTCTGGAAAACACAACAATATGCGCTGGATCAATACAAGCACTGGACCATTTCTTTGAAGAACAGAGCTCAGGATTGTGTCATCACATCTCAGAGGTTTTTCAGTTAGCCTCATGTTAAACCATGTTAAATCGAATTAACCTAACCTACAGTATTTTGATACTATAGTTTGATCCCAAGCTCATATGGACTTTAAGGTTAAAAAAACGTCTTTCAAATTCCATAATTATAATTCACACTGTCCAATGGATCACTGAACTCTTTTTAGACCTATAAAATTATAAAACAAGAATATTTTAATATTTTGTTCATTTGATTGATTGCAAGCTTGCTGCAATTCCACAGAGTTAACATCTGTTACAGCGATTTATAAAAGTTAACAAAAATCCATGGATCAACTCCTTCCATTACTGGACCACTACTGGTGAATACATCTAACACACTGTGGAGTTGGAACACATTTGAGTGAACGCTAACTTCACTAGTTTACATTTTAAAATCTCCACTGATCTAATCCCGGTCTCATTTGAGATTCATAATAATCCGAAAAAAATGTGTAATTTATGACATTAAGCAGAGGTGGGGCCGAGTTGTTGTTTAGCCAGTCCCAAATAAGTCTCAAGTCTTTGGCCTTAAGTCAAGTCCCAAATCAAAATCAAAGGCAGGAAAGTCCAAGTCGAGTCCCGAGTCAGTGGCCCACAAGTGCAAGTCAATTCCAAGTCCTCTGTTTTGAGCTTCAAGTCATTTCAGATCTTTAAACCAAAATACCAAATACACCTCGTATTTTTGCATAATTAAAAAAGTAATGGTAACAATGCTGTAACAATATTCAAACCACGCAGTATGATATATTATAAGAGACAGAACAGAATCATATGCTACTTTTTCCTTTTGAAATGCCTCAACAAGACCTTAGCGCAAATCATTACTGTCAAAATCCAAAGAATTATGATTCGAAAGTGTTTAACAGTCATTTCATCATGTAGTCTGCACTGAAATGGAGCAAAGGATCATGGTCTATGTAGTTCTCTCTGTTTTTTAGCTGTTGCTGCAACAAAATAATGCAAAATAATACAAAATAAATAAATAAATTTAAGCAAGGGTGTTTATAATCAAATTTACTGTGATAGCCCCAATATTACTGTAAGATATTTGACGATACGATTTCACAGTATTTCAGTTACTGTTACATCCTTAGTAACAAATATATGAGTGGGGAGGGACATGTTCCAGTTTGTTCCTGTAAAATTAAGCACCGAAACTAGTCTATAGAGAAACTGTAGTCTATAGAGAAAAGTGTTTTTGAGAAGCATCAAGTCGTCTCAAGTCACAGGGCTCAAGTCAAGTCAAGTCCCGAGTCACTGGTCTTCAAGTCCAAGCCAGGTCCCAAGTCTTAGCTCATTTTATCAAGTTAAGTCCTTAATATAGTGACTCAAGACCCCAGACTCTTGCAAGACCCCACCTCTGACATTAAATAAGTACTAAACCTTGAGTATAGTGGCCAGGTGCAGCAGGTGATGGTCCAACGCCCTCAGCTCTTTCTCTGCGGAGCTGTTTTTCTGCAGACTTTTCTCCAGATGAGCGATGAGCGCCCCCAGTCTGCGGGACAGGGCTCTGCGCTGGACCGCAGTCACAGGTTTACACGGGTTAGGAGTAGCGTTTGCGGGGGAGGAGTCTTTGGCAACAGGGGGCTGAGGGGGGGAGAGGGGCTTGGAGACTGGTACGTCCTGAAACAAAGGGGGAAATGGTAGGTAATAGTAGCCGTAGTAGTTATAAAAGTAGTGGTGGTAATAGTAATAGTTGCAGAAGTATTATTTTTTAAGGGTGTAGTTGGAGTAATAATGGTTGTAGTATTAGTAGTTAAAGTTGTAATAGTAGCAGTGGTAGTAGTAATAGTAGTTGTTGTTGTAGTGGAAATAGTTCTGGTAGTAGGTTAAGGTTAATGTAAAGGTAGTAGTTGTAGTAGCAACAGTAGTAGTAGCAGTAGTAGTAGCAGCAGCAGTAGTTATAGTTATTGTTGTAATGGTATTAGTAGAGCTAGAAGTAGTAGACAGTAATTCTGATATGAATAAGGGGCACTGAAATTATCTTTAACCATTTGGACAGTATCAGATAAATCTAACAGAAAAAGGAGAGGACAATATAATACTACAAGTTCATAATCAACCAATACATAGTCAAGTACAAGTCTAAACCAACCTGAGGAATAACAGGGCTGACATGATCTGTTTCCCCCACTGTGCTCTTCCTCAGAATGTCTGGAGTGCTGCATCTGGAGACAAAAAGGATATTATTTTTTTACAAGGGGAAATCTTTGTTTAAATATATGACATAGATTAGTTCAGTTGCTAGTGAGAAGAGCATCAGACATACATGTATAGTACACATGTATGTCTGATGTTCTCCTTACTACTGCTTTTGCTCATGTGTGAGCACTGCTAGTGGGGAATGGGAATGGAACTGATCAGCACAAAGTTAGAAAAGCTACAAACTTTAAAAGGTGTGCCATGTAACTTTCCTGGTGTAGGGTCCACCCACCCAACTGACTAAGCGAGTGTGACGTCACCCATAGCGTTCGACTCCAGCCAAATGAAGCAGTTATGGGGCCAATTTGGAGCCGAGTTCCACATTTGGAATTCCGACCGCGAGTATCATAGCAACCAAAGAGCCAATTCGGAGCGAGGCTGTTGAAGATAACGCCCATTCTCGCCCGCACCGCTGGTTTAGCAGAGAGCGGGAGCTTAGCAACGCCGACAATCAAGCCTGTTGCTAATGACGCTAGCGGGAACGACCTCGGGGGGAAAAAAGGCGACTGATTTGTCTGTTATTAATGTTTATATCTTATAAAAATACCAGGATCATGTAGAGCGGGTGATGACAAGCGGATGACAAGCCTGACAGCAGCATTTACAGAGAGAGGGGTCACAATTTTCATTTATTTTTTCCCAGAACGGCCCCACGATGCCACAGAATCGAGCACAGGAGTTAGTTATTAATTATATCTAAAATGAATTTAAAAGATTATATTTTATAGTCCATTTGTTTTACTTTTTTCTATTTAGCAGCTTATATCATACAGTACATAATGTAAAGAGCATTTATCTTGACATGAATACATTAAAATCAGGCCCTTTAATCTTACGCCTACATGGTCTAAATGCAAGACATTTGGAATTGAATTAAAAAGTTGCTTCTCCCTTTTTTGGATGTGGCACAATAATGATTACAAATACTCATACTTGTTTCACCTCTCTAGCAGCAGTGAGCCTGTGGTGCTCTGGTCAGGAGTGGTAGACCTGGCCCATGTCTCCTCCTCCTCCTCCTCCTCTTCTTCCTCGCTCCTCCTCCTCGTCCTGCCCTCCTCTGGGGACTCTCTCACTGACCCTCCATCCAAGGACAGCTGCGAGCGGCTGTCCCCCAGACTGGTGCCAGGGCTGGGGCTGGACGGGTAACTGTGGGTCCTGGTCAGGCTGTAGAGGGTCAAAAGATTTTTAAGTATTTATGGGAAAAAAATTACTATTTAAAGGTTCACTATGCAACTTTTCTGGGGGTTTCGTCCACCTGCTTGTCTCCATGGAGATGTTGGTTTGTAGGACTGAACGATTTGGGAAAAAGTATGTAATTGCAATTGCAGTTAGATTTTAGATACTGTGGAACATTCCACGCAAAGCAATAACATCTCCATGGTGACAAGCAGGTGGTGAACCTTCCATCAGAAAAGTTACATAGTGCCCCTTCAATGCACATGCCTCAAAATGTAATTAAACATAGAACATTGTTAGTTCTTTCCAGAAAGTAATGCAACAAATATAGCATATTTTTGCATATTTCAACTGTCTCCTTTGCCAGACGCTTGCTTCCACCTTGTGATGTCATTAGGTGGTAAACCATAAGTGCTCCTCCTTGTTTTTAAAGTCCATATGTATGTCTAATGTGTTCAGTCTTTACACATAATGCTAAATTTTAAATCTAGCAGCTATTGTTGTAACACTTATTTGAACTGCTTCACTCAGTGCACTAGCAGAGCCCTGTTTAGTTCGTAATGTATAACGCTCCTATACTCACATGGGTGTGCTGCTGCTGTGCAGGCTGTGGCTGGACGGTATCGAGGCGTGTGATTGGTGGGACAGGTAACTGAGCAGGGACACGCCTCCTCGATGGGGGCGGGACTTAGGCACCAGAGAGGGCAAGGATCCCTCTGTGTCCTGTAGCTCTCGCACCATAGACTGCAACAGAACATTTTCAACATCTTCAGTGGACGTGGCGATCATTTCTCTTGAGAGACAATAATTTATTCAGTGTATGCCCCAGTACAGATAAATTACATAAGCGGCTCTTGGGATCAAAATAAGTCTGCCGTGTACTGCCTGCATCTAAAGAGTTTTATTGTCTGATAATCAGGAAGTGCACTGTTAGCATGTTAGTTGTTGTTAGCCTCACCATGACGGCAAAACTCGCTCTGGCCTCTGAAAGTTGTGAAAAGTGCTTAAAAACTCATTGTGGTGAATAATTAGGATGCTCAGAATGCATGAGGTAAGTGAGGAATAACTATGTACCACTGCAAACCATTTAAAATGAACTAGTTCTGTTTTTCACATTTTAAAAATCAGGTACAACGCCTTTAAAGTAAATAAAATACAACTAAATTGGTAAAAATAGAAAAGATTTCTCTTATGTTGAAAATTGATGGATAGTATTCTGATATTTGATGATACTTTGGTTAATGATCAATGAAATGATTGAACAATTCACAAAGACTGTTAAATTATAGACCACAAACGCACAGTGTTTTCTTAATCTACCTATAATACACTAGTAAACTACTTCCCATGGTTGTCAGTACTCACCATGAAGTACTTCTCGGTGAATGAGGGCGTATTGGGGGCAGTCCAGCTGTACACAGAGCTCTTTCTGCTAGACACAGACTGTCGGCTGATGGACAGAGGCCTCAGTTTCTCACTGCTGTCAAATGGACTGCAAGAGACAACCAGAGACACGGTCAGAGATCATTCATTCTTCAATGCACTGGTGCACTTCACAAAATAAATGGCATCATGAGGAAAGAACATTATGTGGAAATACTGAAGCAACATCTCAAGACATCAGCCAGGAAGTTAAAGCTTGGGCGCAAATGGGTCTTCCAAATGAACAATGACCTGAAGCATTCTGCCAAACTGGTTACAAAGTGGCTTAAGGATAACAAAGTCAGTGGTTTGGAGTGGGCATCACAAAGCCCTGATTTAAATCCTATTGAAAATGTATGGGCAGACCTGAAAAGGCTTGTGCGTGTGCAAGGCGGCCTACAAACTGGCTCAGTTACACCAGTTCTGTCAGGAGGAATGGGACAAAATTCCTGCCGCGTAATGTGTGAAGCTTGTGGAAGGAAATCCAAAACCTTTTACCCGAGTCATTCAGTTTAAAGGCAATGGTACCAATTACTAATGAAATGTATGTAAACTTCTGAAACTGAAGAAAGTAATGAAAAATTGTCTAAAAAAATCTTTCTCTCATTATTCTAGCATTTAGCAAATAGAAATAATTTTGACCTAAAACAGGAAAAGTTTAGTCTGATTTCATGTCAGACAGTGAGAAAAAAAGCATATGTGTCTTTTTATTAAAACAGGAAAGTGTAGTCTGATTTCATGTCAGACAGTGAGAAAAAAAGCATATGTGTCTTTTTATATTGTGTATGCAAACTTTTGGTTTCAACTGTACATTCAAAACATGCCTTCTATCCACTGAAAATCCACACCAATCAAGAGCAGTCCAAACAGGGCTGTGGAAAGTGTAAGCATATGGGGACAGATTGGTGTAATTGTAGCGTGAGATGGTTGTCCCTGGCCTCCTCTGTCTCATGTTTGTGTGGCATGTCACCTGGATCTACTAAAGTCCAGGAGAGATTCATGATAGAGGTTCAATCAGCTGGATGTACAGACACACACACACACAAACACAGATCAGGTTTAAGAGAGGAGCAAAAGGGGGCAGCAGCAGTGCGCCTCTGGTAACTGTACACTCAAAACATGAAAAGAAATGACTTATGTCAGTTTTTCCAACTAAATATTTTGGGCTGCGCCTGCTGATAGGGGATGTGTCCCTCATCAGTGAAGAGGGGCTGTCCTGATGACACCAGACCAGGACGTTGGACATCTTTCCCATAAGTAACAGTATATCTCTAATTTTTACATGCAAAGTTGTAAATTGATAAGCATATTGATAAGCATTCACCCTGCAGCCAGAGGGTAGCAGGTACAAATCCCATACATCACTGTGGCCCTGGCTGAGCAGTGTTTGGATGGATAAAAGGCTTAAAGAACACATATTATGCAAAATTGACTTTTTTTTTTTAGCTTTTAACCATGTTATACTGTTGTCCCCTCGTCAAAAACAGACCTGTATTTTGCTTCATTCACGCTTGTTTCATTAATCTATTCATCCAAAGTCATCTTTTCTGAGCACTCAAAAGAATGTTTGTTCACATATTGCCGATTTAGTTACGTCATAGATAGAACTCTAGACTTTTCCTATGCGTTTTTTAAGCCTATAAACCATCACCAGATTCATTCTATGGTCAAACTGCGTTCACAACAAATGCATGGGTCTATTAGCATAGCATTCATGGAGGAAAAGGACTTCAGTTGTTTACTTTCTAAACATTACTAAATGCTAATTCGCGTTGCTGACAGGAGAGGGAGCTCTGGTACCTAAATGCCTTATTGGAAACGACGGTGAAGTTTGTAAATGTAGACATTATTTTAAGTCAGCGAATTAAAGCCACAAGCACTGATCATATGTATTCTTTAAAAACTGTTACATCACCACCTCTAGGCTGCTAAATGAAAAAGAAAAATCATGCAAATAACACTGTAAGTCTACAAAAGCCATATATCTTGAGTGGAGAGTGTAATAGTGCATATGATTTACACGGCAGCTGCACATAACCCGCACATGAAGTCACTGCTCCATAGGTCCTCCTCTCTCTCCTCTGCAGGACATCTGTGCAAGGCCGGGGTCAGGGTAGGGCGCCGGTTTCTGGGTCAGATCTCTGGTCCAGCGCACCATTCCTCACACTTGTCTGCACCTCTCCTCTCACACAGCTATTTTGATTATTGCAACAGTCCAGGCTTTTGATAAGATAAGAAGGTTCTGTTTTTACAAAGTTTTATACTGTTTTTATAGTTATATTATTCATATACATAAAAATTTGGAATTGCTTTTAGGAGTACTTTCATGACTTTTATAACCATCATTTTCACTTTTACAGGAGGAATTCTACTAGAAATATATATTGAGAGCCCAGTAACAAAATAGCACATGTGACATTTTAGTCATGTGAAAGATTCCAAAAGATATCTTGAAACACTGCTTTTGAAAGAGCACCATTGATTTGACATGTTACTTTTTATTGTTTTGAAAATGCTATATTCGCCCAAAACAACGTATTAACAGGTTTAAGAAGTTCAGTTTCATTTTTGATGCTCTCCACACTAAGTCACTCCCCCTTCAGAGCGCCATCACATTACATAACTACCGGGCGTGAGCATGGGTGACACAGACTTGTGGGCTGAGCTTTGGAAAGGATCGTACAGCTAACCATAAGGAGGGTTCGAATAGGGCCCAGGAGAGTTTGCTAAATTACTCACATCATTGCTTTGCCTGGAATGTTCCACAGTATAGTATGAAACTTATCAATCTTACATTTATTCAGTTACAGTTTGGGTGGAGTCAACCGCCTGTCTCCATGGAGATTGAAGTTTTATGCCATTTTGTGGATCATACCAAGCAAAACATTAATAATACAACAATAATAATAAAAGATGTTTTTTGACCACTTATGTAAAAATGTCCCTTTAAAGTTCAATAAACAAGAACTTCATTTCTTTTGATTCTAAGCCATCAGTATTTGAAGTAGAATATATTTGAAGTAAAAAAAACTGTACTTACTTCCAGGAGACCTCTAGTTGTAGTTTAATAGTCCCCAGCTCAGTGATGTCCACCAGCATCAGCTGCGGTTTGGACACAAAGAAGTCTGCACTGGCACATGTCACATTGCCCACCAACTGCCAGCCCAGTCCTTTAGCTTCTGTCACCTGCAAGAGAGAGGAGGAAACAAGCTAATGTATATTGAAGTTGTGTCTGGAAGGGCATTTGGCGTAAAACCACTGCCAAGTCAAAATGGCCAGTAGATGGTTTGCTTTGGTGATCACAGATTAAAAAACAAATGCAAAAATGTAGACTGTACAGAAAACCTACCAGAACAGTAGGACTGAATTATTTTGTATTGAAAAAGTAATTGTATTTTTTGCTGACAATCATGGCCCTTTTGTATGGAAGCTCATTTCTGCCAGAAAATAAAAATAAAAGTCTCACAGGAAATTATAATTTTGAGTTTAAAAGGCCTTATCTCAAGTTTAAAAGTCATAATTTTGAGTCGTAATTTCTAGTCGTAATTTTGAAACGTAATTTGAAAAAGTCATTTCAAGACGTAATTTCGAGTGGTAATTTTGAGTTTTAAAGTAATTATGAAATTAGTTTTGCAATATATTTTTCACTCAACATTTTCTTCACAATGCATAATTTCAACTCCGTAGGAGCATTTTGGAATATATCGGTGGTTTAAACCCAGTAGGTTTACTTCATAATAAAACATGTTTTTTTCTCATCCAGGGGCATAGATATTACTTAAATAATTGCAGACTTAGTCATTTGAAATCTGAAACACTTTGAACAATCATTCAGCCTAATAAAACAAACATATTTGAATAGTTAGTACCTTGATGTGGAAGTTGTGGTTGATATGTGGGAGAAAGGCCATCACCTCCTGTTCCCATGTCTGAGTATCGTCTGACTCTATCCTGCCTCTAATCCTCCAACGCTGGCGACCCAAACGCACCACCACCTGATCAAAAATTAAGGTTACGCAAGAAACTGCCATAACATTTCAGTTAGTTGTGTTCAGATTGGAGAATATGTTAACAATTGGAAATATTGTATTGAATATGTTGGTGTTCCTCAAGGCTCAATGCTAGGGCCGATGCTTTTTATCTTTTCTTTAGCCATTTTTTTATTTCATTACAAATTAAACAAGAAGAATATGCTGTAAAAAATACTCTAACATGACTCAGCTATACCAAATCTGGAATATCCAACTATGACCAAAGGGCAAAATGTGGCCCTCAGACCAATTTTTGTCAGT
>KN470148.1:13482-39984 GCA_000787095.1 Periophthalmodon schlosseri
TGTTGTGGTTGTTTATTTAACAGGGAAAACACATGTTGTAGATTACTGGAGTCTGTCATTAAAAGTAACGTCATCAAAACAAAGGGAGGAATGCCAGAGATGTTTACTGAGGGAGAGTACATGAGCGGTAACTAGCATGGCATGAATACTGCAAGTTTACACACATTTTGTTTGTTTTTTATTGGTTCTCAAATTGTGCTCCATTTTCCACTAGAGAATCAGATTATTGTTTTGTTTTTTTTCTGATTCAATTACATTTAAAGAAATATTGTGCTTGTGTGTGCTATGTTATAATCTAGGACACCTGTGGATCTTTATTTTATAATCTGGACATTGATCTACAGCGACTTCATGAAAGAAACAAGTCCGCTGACTTACTCGTTAGGAAACTGCGGAGCCCGTTGGGAGCGAACGTTACCGTAAACGTCATCAGAACAAGGAGCCACGCAGTTGTTGGCATCTATGGGTAGCTGCAGATCATGCTAGCTATTTTTATTTTTTTTCATTTGTATCAAAATTGAAAACAAAGTAAGTGGGCGTGTACCAGTAGCAGTGAAAATGGGGGTTGATCTGAGCAATAACGTCTTGAATACAGGACTATCAAGGACCATCAAGACTCAATCAAACATGGACAAATCACACTAAATACAACTTTGAGAGGGTAAATGAGAAGGGAAACAGCTAAAACATGGTTAAAAGTAAATTTTGCATAATAGGTCCATTTTAAGCTAAACAATTTCCAATGTAGACCCAATACTTTGAGTGATTGGTTTATTAAAAGCCCCATATCATGCATTAGTATTCTTCAATGTTTTTGGGCATCTTTGATACTTCAAACTGTACATATTTAAATTTAAAAAATAAAAAGCCATGATAAATGTCTAGGGTGATACAGGAATGAAGCAAAACTTGGAACAACTTAGTATTTTCAACCTTTACCCATTCACTTGTTAAAAAAAAGTTCTGCTACTGCTGCTACTGCTAAAACAGATGACCTCAACTCGAGCCTGGTTTCTGTTATTATTTCTTGGAGCGTGGCGTTTATTGAAAGATACATCTGAAGTGTAAATGTTCTGCTCCATAACACCTGCCCAGTGTGAAAGAACGCTGTGTAGTGCGAATAACGAGCCTTAGCCGCATGCTACGCTAACGCACACATGCTAGCAGACACATGTTACAGAGGAGGCTAACCTGATCCTCTCTGGGACCACCTCTCATTCAACGTGTGATTTATTTTGGCAGTGATTTGGGAATTAGCATTGAGCCGTGTTAGCTTGCATGCGCAGGTGTTGACAGGGAGCAAATTTGAAACGTTGTAATTGTCTGAAACGTTTCTACTGTGGAAAAATAAAAAATGCAATGGCAGATGGCTACCTCATTTTGTATCTAGATTTGTAGAAGTGGTTAGGCATTTGGTTTGAAGTAGGCTATATCAAGATTCTGTTATATTACATAAATTGTGTAACTTTTTTGGTGGAGGGTCTGTCACTGCTGTCTCCATGGAGATGTTATTGCTTTGCCTGAATGTTCCACAGTATGATGATATAGCTTATTTATCTGTCTCTATGTAGACAAGCAGGTGTACAATGCACCATCAGGCCATCAGATCTGTGCAGAGGTGAGGAAGAATCCATCCATTAAAGGTATTTTTACACAGTGAAAGTACCAGTAACTGAATATATGTGAGATAGATAAGTTCCTGTGTACGCCTACCCCTTGTTACAGTGTTAAAGGAAAATCAACATCTGCATGCGGGAGAGCTGCGAGTTATTTATTTGGCTTGACAAAGTCCAATAAACAGCTAAGACTAGTCCTATTGTCTAAAAACTTGTAGTGCCAGCCCAAAGGGGTAAGCGCTATTTCTTTAGCCGGCAAATAATTTGCGGTTTAAATAGAAATGTGATCAAACAATTCAGAAACATCTTCCATTCAAATAATCTAGGTTCAAATAATCTAGTCAGAATTACTGAAGATTAATGAATGTAAATCATTTTAAACAGTATCTAACCTGCAGGTGCTGGGGTTCAGGTAGTGAGGAGTCCTTTTGAGTTTATTTTTCCCTTTATCTGGAGTAAACGTAGACCAGGGTGTGAAGGGGGCTTGGGCTTACCAAACTTACTATATATCAACTATACTGTCATCTCAAATGCATTTAGGACTCGATCAGACAAGACCCACACTTGAAAAACTCACTATCGCAATATAACTTGAGACACTACTTATTCTTCAATAAATTTAAAACTGTAACATTAAACGGTAGCAATCCTATCACAATGAATATGGTTCAGGCCTGGCGTTTAGTCCATCGATTTGAAGAAAGATTAAATGTTACTTCTGTATTTACTCCACTGAATAATAATCCAAACTTTAAACCGGAATGCGCATTTCTCTAAACCGCAGACATAAATTGAATGCCTGTCTGTCTGAAATGTAAAACAGAAATTGGAACTTTGACACATTGTTTTTGGTCCTGTTCAAAATTGCAAAGGTACTGGTTTGATATACTGTGAGAAATCCAGAAGATACTTAGAGTTAATTTGGACATGGACCTTTGTCCCTTCTTTTAGGGCTCACAAACAAACTCATCATGTCAAGCAGCAAAAATACACTGCACTGCATACTCATTTTTGCTGTGCATATTATTGCAGTGGATCAGTGAGTAAGGACCTACAGTAAAGAGCTGGCCGAAAGTCTTTCTGGACCTAGTTCCCATGGAATACCTGACGTGCCTAATACACTCCAGGACTGACTCTTTCTTTACTTTTTAGGATCTTTTTTTTGAGATATGTTGAACCTGGCACTTCTAATATACTTCTGCGGGGATTCTCTTAAATTTGTTGTGCTGTATCATAGACTGTATATATAAATAGTACAACCTGCTAGCCACAACATTCCAAATAGAAAGTAATCATAGGCGCACTTCCAGCTCCATCGACTCTGGCTCCAATTCACTTTACATTGGAAAACTGTCGCCCCTCTCTCTGTAACTGCTGCTGTCAGGCTCGTCATTTTGGTTTTAAAATCTCCGTATTAACCCGCTCTACATGATCCTGGTATTTCTATTTTCCTATTGTGTCCGTAAATCAAGATATGAACATTAATAAGAGCTAAATCAGCTGCCTTCTTTCCCCGAGGTTGCTCCCGCTAGTGTTAGCAACAGGTTTGATTGACAGCGTCGCCTAAGCGCCGCTCCCTGCTAAACCAGCGGCGCGGGTGGGAAAGGGCATTATCTTTAACAGCCTCGCTCCGGATTGGCTCTCTGGTTGCTATGATACTCGTGGTCGGAATTCCAAATACGGAACACGGCTCCAAATTCGCCTCTATAACTGCCAGCATCAATGAGGCTTGGCTATTACACACAAGGTTTCTGTAATTAAGGCTACAATTGTCACCGGTAAATGCAATATTTGATTTAACATGTTTACATATCTAGAAATAAAGTAATAAAATAATAAAACTTTCTACCAATTCCACATACCTCCCTTTAACTAATGCTTTTTTTGACGCACAAACATGTAAACTGATCTTTTGTTAGTTCTGCAGATGCTTTGGAGAAGACATTTTTCTTTCTTTGTGTTGTTTCTTCCTGTCTGGTGCGGTTCAAACCCAGATGACGCTCAGATGTGGACTGTCCTTGTGTTGCGATTGTGCTGTAGAACACATGGGCCCAGGGGAGCGCCGTTCATTCACACCACATGTCTCAGTAATGCGTCTATGGCTCTGGGTCAGTTCAGTTCATTTTGACCTCTGCCTGCTTAACACATGCTACACTTATAACTAACACCATATTTCAACCAACTGCACTCAACATGGAAAAGACAAAGTGCAGTTAAAGTACTGTCTTCGATCTATAAACCACTTTTGTTTGAACAAGATCAATATGTCCTCAGAGGTCCTGACAGCAGATAAAAATGAAATATACAATTCTCTTCAAAGTTGTAGGATAATTCATGTCATTGTGCTTTTCCAAACGGGCATCTGGTGAATCTGTGCTTAATTTACTTAACATTCAAAAGTGAGGGGACAAGAAAAAGACGGGACTGGAAAAAGGGATGGATGAAATAACGAAATATCAGTAGGTCTGTCACGATAACACATTTTGAAGTTCGGTATATTGCTGATGTAAATATAGATGATAAACGATAATATTGAAACTAATTTATACCACTGACACAACAACCCAAGAGCAAATTTAAACCACAAAAAATATTCAAAATCTACAATATTGTTAACAAATGAGCTGCAATAAATAAACAGTAGAATGAAACACTTTAGTATTTAGTTTGCATCGTAGAGCCAAAAAAAAAAAAAAACTTAATTGGTGTTAAGGATTCGGTAGTGTTGCGTAGTCATTTTGGTACAAATGTGAAAAAAAACTTGCTACTTGCTAGTGTTATGTGTAGCTATCCTCTTTGTTGTGATGACGTTTACGGCGACATTGGGCGCCGAGTTTTCTAACACCGAAGTCCGCGGACTTGTTTCTTTTATTAAGTCGTTTTAGATCAATATTGCGATTTTAAATATTCAAATTCTAACATAATGATCCACAGGTGTCATAGATTATAACTATATAGCAGACACAAGCACAACAGGCCTTCTTTAAACTTGAACAAGCAGTGGTGGGGGTATTTTTGGAGACTGTTTTGCTATTAGGGCCACTTAGCTAGAAATGTGTTACTTTCCTCACACACTAACGCATTTACTAACACAATCACTTTTGGGGAAAAGTTACTGGCAGACTAATATTAAGGCTCATTTCTTTTTTTGGCACAGTGCGCTCAGGCTTAGTACGGCAAGGCATCCTGTGCTGCTGCGGCTAGAGTTAGAATGAATAAACATATAAACATTAAATGGGCTGTATATTGTTTAAATTGAGTTAAATGTCAGTTGCGTTGTATTTTGGCATTTCTGAGCGCCTGTGCTCACTTATTGTGTGTGTGTTCCGATAAAGTTATGACCTTGTCTGGACCGTGGTACCAATGTCACTTTTTGTTCCGGCAACGTCTAATTTACAAATTAAGTACCGATAATGTATGTTATAAAAACCTCGTCGCTCAGCAAATTTAGTGTATGATAAGCAGTGGTTGAAGTACTCAAGTTTGTTACTTAAGTAAAAGTACAGATACAGAGGTAAAAAGTTACTCGAGGGAAAGTATCACATGAAAAAATCAAGTTTCACACACGAGTTGTTAATTTGTTAAAGTGTTAAATGTAGTGATATTGATAAAAAATGATACATATTTTGGTCAACAAAAACAATACCAATCAATTTCTTACTTTTTCTTATGAATTTTGTGCATTTATTTTTGTTTGCTCAAAGCCGAATCTTGAACTTGAAACCTTTAGTCAGGATGTTACCACGAACATGGTAAAAATAACCCCTCAAATCATATGAGAAGGACTTTTTACTTTTCAGCCCTGTACAAAACGTAGTGAAGTAGAAAGTACAGATACTGCTCTCAAATGTAGTGACGTAAAAGTAAAAAGTATCCGCTGTGAAATATACTTAAGTAAAGTACAGATGTCTACAAGTTCTACTTAAGTACAGTACTTTACTACTTGTACTTCGTTACCTTCCACCACTGATGATAACAATGAATCCTATTAGTTGTTACCACCTTACATACAAGTTACAAGTTCAGGTATTCAGAAGTTTGAATATTCAGAGGAAATGCCAGCCTAATTGTGTTAAAGGCAGAGCAGTATGGGCCCTATAGCGTGTTACCTGTAAACTGAGCCTGTGGTTGCGGCTGAGCTCCAACAAACTCTCACGGGACGCCCTGGTGGAAGGGGAGAGAGAGAAGGCCCTGCGCATGTTCACCGCCCCCTGACACAGCCTCCACTGGATACAGTACGTCTCATACAGCTCCTCCACCTGAGCAACAAATATACTTCAATAAGCACATCACAGAAGTTTTCAAAAAAACACGCCGAATGGGTTGTGAAGTACTGCAGTCGTAAAGAGAGTGTGTACCGCAAGTTATGTAAGTTAGATACTTGAATCAGTTACTTAATATTTTGATTTGAGCAGAACTGAAATGTCAAGAAAATTATAGACTTTTTATTATTATTTAAGTGAGATGCTTTTGTTTCTGTGTGTGCAAAAAAATCTTCCGTCGATATATATTTTTATTAATCAAATCTTCAGATCTTTAAATTCAAGTCGTTTTATCTTACCCATATTAATCTTTTGCAGTGTAGTAGTGGCTGCAGTAGAAGTAATGAAAGTAGCCTTAATATCAGTAGTAGAGGCAGTACTGTGGGTAGTAGTAGTAGTAGAGAATAAAGCAACACTCGTAGTAACTGTGGTGAACAGACTTATATCCCTACTACAAAGTACACTCCCGATTGTTCACTTTTCACGTAATCAACATGGCACATTAGACATACAACTTGTATTATTTGTAGTCAGGGGTGTAGCACAAAATTCCGGGCCCTGGGTACAAATGATCTTGGTGGAAAAACACAAATGTTGAGAGCTAGAGGCGCTAACCACTCCACTAACACTAGAGACGTTTGCATGTTCTCTTCATATCAGCTGCTTCATTATGAGAACAGTACCTTGCTGATTTGAAACTCTAGTCTCCGGATGTATCTTTCCAATGCTCTGATCTCCTGTGCATCAATAAAAGATACAGATTTTGTCAGCAGACCTCATAATACATTTCCCAATTGCAAGAACATGATCTGAACAACGCTTCACCTTTTCCAGATCGTAGAGAAAGGCCTGTGAACAAATAAGAAGTCTTAACATTCAAAATAAAACTACAACTATTGTACTCAGTTTGAAACATGAACGTGACATAGCCTCACCAGCCTGGAGTTCCTCTTGGTCTCTCTCTGTTGAGCTGCCAGGAAGTCCATTTCAACCTGATGTCCTTCCAGATACTCCCTTAACACATTTAAACAGCATTAAAGGCAAACACATCACGGCATTAGAATTTCTTGGCATTGATCTTTGTCCTTCTATAATTTATATGAATTATATTAATGGATATGAAAAACAGTTATGAAACTATATGTTCTTTTACAACACTTTCTTTGTTGCTTTTCTTTTGATGCCCTCTGCTGGTAACAATGGGAAGTGGAGCCTTTTAAAAACTCAATTTAGCAGCATGTCTATATGTTACTTGAGGTAAAAAGATAAATAGACATGACCTGAATGAATCCAGTGAAGTATGAGCTTAAAATCATTGAGTAGTATTTGACATCAAGAAATTTAATGTCAAGTTTCTACTCTGCAGCACAGCCGCTGACGAGGACCAGAAAGAGAGAGCTTTTCACACCAGGACTGAAGTCTCTGGGACCCTCAGGTCTCAGGTCTGTCCCAACTGTCCAAGAGTCCAAAGTAAAACTCATGGTGAGGTGATATTCAGTTTTTAAGTTTTTACAGCCCCCGTCTGTGGAGCAGTCTACCTCAGGACCTGAGGTAGTAAACTCAACTTATCTTTTTAGTTTAGCTTTTAATTAAAATTTTTATATGCTTTTATTTATTTTTATTTATTTATTCTACTTAGTTTTTATTACATTTGTATCATATTTTATGTCTAATTTTAACACTCCATTATTATTGTTAATATAAACTTTATGAGCTTTATGTCTTGTTTCTTTCTCTCTAATCACTGTATGAAGGAACAACGGGGGGTTGCTACATTTCAAATATATGAAAAGTGCTGTATAAATAAATTGATTGATTGTAAAACAAATGTATAACTGCATTTTCTCATATAAACATACTTGAGCCCTTTCCGTAGTGCCTGGAAAACCCTGTCCACCTGCTCTGGTTGCGTGGACCACATGACTCCGCCCCCTCGACTCGGAGACAGGTGAGTTCTGGGAGATATAGTTCCAGATCCACCTTTGAAGCGAAGGGAGCGAACAGAAGAGCTCCTATAGACAGTCGAAAGACAAATGTTCTTTTCAACTTGTGTCAGTTATGTGCCACCTCCTCACAAATCAACACATCATAATCAATATTATCTCCCCTTTTCTAGACTCTTGACGTCACAATGCACAGTCTCATTGTAAAACACAATAAACCGCAATATTGACTAAAACTGCTTTATAATAGAAACTGGTTCATTGAATTCCTCTTGCCCTGCGTCTTCATAGTTGTGTTTCACCACGACAACCAGGGGATTTTCATTTGTGTTTTTATTGTTGAAGAATGTCCAGTGGCAGTAAAGTGTTGCGAAGTTAAGGAGGAGATGGAATAAGAGGAATAGTCTGAGCACTTAAGAATGCAGGGAAACGCAGGATTACTCAAACGTTCATAAAATTCATGAAGCAACTGAAATGCAGCTTAGACTAAACTAACGATGGAACACTGCTATAACACGGTCAAAAGCTCGTAAAAGTCTATTTTAGATAATATGACCTCTTTAACTGTCTGACAAGGTGGAACAGAGAAATACAAGTCCAGGTATTAATACATTAAATTAATGAATGAATTAATAATATACATATATAGACCCTTTAAGCCTCATCATCACTTCCTGTTTTATCAACCTGGAATCTTCAAATACAGATTAAAGTGGGACCAAACACCTAAACTGAGGGAGGAGGATGGGCGGGGTCTGGGGGAATAAGGAACAGTGTGATTGGTCAAACAAAAAAAAAAAAAAGTATCCACACTTCAAACTCCTGGCTGTAATCAGGTTAGTGCTTTGTGACGTCACCAACTACTGGAAACTGCAGAGGCCACTGAAGGCAACACAAAAGTAGAAAACGATGTCATATACAGAGTTAAGTAGCAAAAAAAGTGGATTTAGTGATTAGCCCCACTTTACATTCCAGCGTATGTAACTTAGTATGTGTCTGTGGTCATGTTTACATTCAGGCCTCTTGCAGTGAGGGACAACGGCCAACTCAAATAACTGATTTACACCACTGTCTGGAGCTGTTTTGGCAGAAAGCATCGTAAAAGGGCCAGTAGTGATGGAGTGTGTTCTATCACTCCACTAATATTAGTTTTAGTCTGAGGGATGGTGCAGAATCAGAGGACACATTTCCCTGTGGGGACAGTAACACTGACTGAGTAATGTGCAAAGGATTTCATTTAAAGGAACTGTGTGTAAGATTTACGTTAGGAATTCCATAAACTTGACCCAACTGTGTCCCTAGAAATGTTAAAATCAAATATAACTATGACTGATTCTCATTTTTTTTATTTTAAAAACATTGGACATGATGCCCCTCTATTTGTGTTATAATTTGGTGTTTTGGTTCTCAAGACGATTATCCAATCAGAAAGCAGAATGAGGAGTTTACTCATAAAACACAGTTGGAATTCTTGGCTTATCACTTTTAGTTTGAAAGACGATGTTCACAGTCAAAACAATAGAAAAAAAACCCAAAACAATTATTTGGATCATAAATGAAATGCAAAGTTAAAGATGCACTATGTAACTTTTCTGTTCCAATCAAATATATATTTTTACTGGTACCAATTGTAATGCTGCTCAGTTACAAAAACATGGGGCATGATGCTCAAGTTTGTTATAATTTGGTGTTTTGGTTCTCAAGACGATTATCCAATTATATGTGTCTCTATCTGCAGGTGGATGAAGTACTCAATTTTGTTACTTAAGTAAAAGTACAGATACAGAGGTAAAATGTCAAGTAAAAGTAAAAGTATCATATGAAAAAAATCAACTTAAAAGTATTTGAGTACCTGTTTTAAAAATGAATGTAAAAAGTAAAAGTATTTCACACAAGTTTTGTTAATTTGTTAAAAAAAAAAAAATTGGTCAAAAGTAACAATACAAATCAACTTCTCAATTTTTCTTATGAATTTTGAGGATTTATTTTTGTTTGCTCAAAGCCAAAGCTTGAACTCAAAAGCACAAATACCTGCTCTCAAATGTAGTGAAGTAAAAGTAAAAAGTATCCACTGTAAAATCTACTTAAGTATAAGCCTGTCATGATAATTACTATATCGACTTTGTTCAATATATGTTTAATGGAACAATAGTTTCCGGGTGTCGCTATTTATCGTGGGGATTTTTTCTTAGTAATAGTGGAGATCTTTTTGGTATTTTTCTGTATTACGATAAAATATGAGCTGTAGAGGTTTGAATAAATAACTTCTATGACTCATTATAGATACAGGCCAACTACTAAAGTGTCTCATTCTCCTGTTTATTTATTGCAGCTCATGTTTTTAGAATAGTTTTTGGGTTACCCTCCACCATTGGGTTTAGTCCAAAGACTGTATAAAAAAGTGGACTAAGTGAGTGTGACGTCACCCATAGCGTTCGGCGCCAGTCAAATGAAACTCATTGAGGCTAGAGCCAATTTGGAGATGCGTTCCATATTTGGAATTCCGACCGTGAGTATCATGGCAATTAAAGAGCCAATATGGAGCGAAGCTGTTGAAGGTAACGCCCCTTCCCGCCTGCACCGCTGGTTTAGCAGTGGCCGGGCGCTTAGCAACGCTGTCAATCAAACCTGTTGCTAACGCTAGCGGGAGCGACCTCGGGGAAAAGAAGGCAGCAGATTTGTCTCTTTTTAACGTTCATATCTTGAGTTGCGGACACAATAGTGAAATAAAAATACCAGGATCATGTAGAGTGGGTTAATATGAACATTTTTAAAGAGTTAGCAGGTTAGCTATGTCCATTTATATATACAGTCTATGGTTTAATCACTGGCAAGGTTCAGTTGTGATTGTAGTACCATTTTAAAAACTGTAAGGGCTACATGCCTTGCCTTTAAATTTGATTACTCGCACACCCTGAGCATAACTTCACTAAAATGTAATCATCTGAAGTGGATTGTCTTTATAGTTAAGAGCACTCCCTGCAGACTGCACGCTCGTCTCAGATTAATTACAGCTCTTCTATAAATGCTTTGGCGGTGTGACATTGTGGCTGTCTTCTTAAGTTAAGTTAATGTCCAAATCACGACAGATGGTGGTGCTGTAGTGTGGTCATGGGACGTTCTAGAGTGGGGGAAAGAGCAGCTTTTCATGACAAGGTCTCATTGACAGAAGCCACAGCCCCAAAAGCAGACTGGATATGTGTGTGAGCGGGTATTTGTTACGATGTGGGGACTAAAATCTGCATACGCACTCACTTCACGGGGACCTGCCTCATTTATGGGACCAAAAATCAGGTTTCCATGACATTTACGCTTTATTATTAGATCAGCAACATAGTTTAAAGGTCCTTTATTAAACAAAATGGACTCTTGTGCACTTTAAGCCATGTTATAATGCTGTTATCTCATCGAAAACATACCCAGAGTTGTGTTTTGTTTCACTCACACATGTTTGAGTAACCCTTTAATTATTAGTCTGTACATCTCCAAAGCTCAAAATGCTCTGTTCCACCTTGTGATGTCATGCAGTGGTAGTTTTCAAGTTAACAGCTACTTTTTACCTTTAGTTTAGTAGAAATTGGGAATTCCAGGACTAAAATTATCCAAATGATTCTAGTAAAGAAAATGGTTGAAGGGGACATATTAAGTAAAATCAACTTTTATGAGTTTTGAATCATGTTATACCATTGTTCCCTCATCATTAGCCTAGAGTTGTATTTTAATAGATTCCTGCATGAATGGTTGAAGGGGACATATTGAGTAAAATCAACTTTTATGAGTTTTGAATCATGTTATACCATTGTTCCCTCATCATTAGCCTAGAGTTGTATTTTAATAGATTCCTGCATGTTTGAGTAACCCTGCATTGTCCTGCATCCAAGTCTTGAGTGCTCAGAAAATGTCTGTTTTCACCCACCCCCTGTCTCCGCCCACTGTGCAGTACTTAGTTGAAATTGTACAAAAAAATTCAGTCTACGGGTCATATGTGTATAGGGTTAAAAAATGTCACGGGTTTGTTACGGTGAAATTTCACTATGCAGAGGCGGGGCTTATCAGTTCTACAGTTAAACAGGAAGTCAAATTAGCTATTTAATTCTTAAGCCATTTTGGTAAATGGTCACATTTTTGTATAGCGCTTTACATCCACTCACCCATTCACACACACATTCATACACTAGTGTACACAGACACTGGGGGTGTGGTGGGTTAAATGTCTTGCCCAAGGACACAACGACAGCATTCATCTGTGGGAGCTGGAATTGCACTGCCAACCTGTGGGTCAGTGGATCTGACCGCTCAACCAATGATGTTTTTATGTCGAGCGTGGGATTTAATCAATTTTTGAATCAATATTACAATGAAAAACATGTATAGTTTAATACCAAATACTCGAAAAAAGTCTTCCTTGTCTTCTTTAAGGCAAGTCACTACGGTTAAGTCAATGTAATGTCCTGAACAAGCATCGACACCCAACACGTGTGTGTGTTATGTGTGTTATGTGTGTGTTATGTGTGTGAACATGTGCTCTGTGTCCAACAGGAAGTGCATTCCTCTTGTGTTTTGAAGCCCCCTCTGCTCTGTGGGTCTGGGATACAAGTTTGTAGTTTGGTTCTCTACTCAAAAGTAACACCAGTGGTGGGCTGTTACACTCTCACAGAAACCCTCTCTACACTTAATCAAACTAAAATATTCACGATTGGTGCGTCATGTAACTTTTGAGCTGCAGAAGGTCGAATTATGCACGTCTATGACTCATTACAGATACAAACTAACTACTTCAGTGTTGCATTCTGTCATTTATTTCTTACAATTCATGTTTTTAACAATATTGTACATTTAGAATACTTTTTGGGAAATAATTCAGCTTTATAATTTGGTTTCAATATTATCATTTATCGTCTATATTTACTTAAGCAATATATCGCATTTCGAAATTTGTTATCGTAACAACCTAACAACCAGCTAGTTTCCATAGAAATGTTGTTGCTTTGTCTTAAAGATTCAGAATGGTGCATTATTTCATCTTTAAACTACCCTACTCTAGAGTTGGACTTTAATGTTGTGTACTGTAAAATCTAGCTCAAATAACTTCTGCACACTAAACTTGATCTGCCGTTGCCATTCAAAACCGACTAGCTGCGTAGTGATGTGACCAGACTGATGAATGGACTTTAAAAACACAGAGGAGCCTCACGGAGAACCAAATCACATCGGCTGGTGGAGGGCGAGACGTTTGAGCTCTCCAGATGGGGCCAAAATATGCAAAACAGACAAATATTTTACTAACCGCCTGCGCCCCGTCAGAGATCCCAGCCCGGTGAAGGAGCGTGTCCTGGAGACCAGCCCTCCGTCTGAGGGAGAGTCAAACTTCAGCTTCACCGACATGCTAAAACACACAGGAAACAATGGTGTAAGATTACGTGCTTTGTAATGGACTTCATGAATGTCTTGCCCATAGACTGTATAAAGAAGTGGACTAAGTGAGTGAGTGTGACGTTACTGTTCGGCTCCAGTCAAATGAATCTCATCGAGGCTAGAAAAGTTATAGGGGCCAATTTGGAGCCGAGTTCTATATTTGGAATTTCGACCGCGAGTATCATAGCAACCAAAGAGCCAATCAAGACCGAGGCTGTTGAAGGTAACACCCCTTTCCTGTCCGCACCGCTGGTTTAGCAGGGAGCGGGTGCTTAGCAACGCTGTCAATCAAACCTGTTGCCAATGTTAGCGGGAGCGACCTCGGGGAAAGAAGGCGCCTGATTTGTTTGTTATTAGTGTTCATATCTTGATTTACTGACAAAATAGCGGAATTGAAAAAAAAAAACAAAACAGGATTATGTAGAAAAGGTTAATGCAAACATTTTAAGACCAGTGCAGCAGTTACAGAGAGAGGGGTGACAATTTTTCAAGTGAACTGGCGTCGATGGAGCCGGAATCGTGCCCATGATCACTTCCTATTTGGAACGTAGCGGCTAGCAGGTTAGCTATGTCCATTTATATATACAGTTTATGGTCTTGCCCAAGGACACACAACAGACCCTTCAAAATGCTATGTCATCGCAATGTTCAAAATTCTAGAATAGAGGCGGCTGAAGGCAAAACGAAGTAGAGCAAAACATTTTAACTGACCCCAGATTTAATGCTAAAGTAAGGTTAACTTATACTTTTTTGATCCCTCGTGAGTGCTCAGGGACCCATCTCCAGATCTTGAGCTAGGCTTTGTCAGGTTGCTAATGCTAACAAATTTAAGTCTTTATTACAAAAAATATGCAACAAATTTGAATTTCCAGAAATTTCAGTTACTTCCTTTTCTATAACAAAGGATGGCCTCAACATTGTATCTGAGCTTCACATAAAGTGAACTTTGTTGTAAAACTATTGCGGGGTCAACATCTCTGTAGTATTTTCTGAAGTATTTGTCTTCATCAAAAACGCTTAATGCCTATGAAAAACCCCCATTGTATAGTGATAGTAATATTCTTATGGTTAACCCCAAACAGCAAACATTTGTGTAATGAAAGAATGCAATAATTGAAATGCTGCCAACATAAACATTAAAACATGTTCATATAGGGCTATGGTATTTTAGCCTATGTTTACACTATGCAAACCTATTTCGCAGCTTTCAAATACAAATTTCCATCATTAAAGTACTTGTAAAAATGCATCTGGAACATTCTTGTAGTTTGTTGAAGATGTTTCTGGTAAATTATGCAGTTAGCCAAGGTTTTGTGATTCTCCCACAGCTGTCTCTTCTCACGACTGGACAGTTAAAGTCTTGGTGTAGACTATGGTCACATTACTGTAAAAAAATGACATCACCCCCTCAGAAACGCAGCCTAGTTATAGTCTAGAATACCCATGGCTCAAAAGCAATCATTTTAGGAGCAATTTCATCTTGAATAGGAGAATAAGATTGCTCAAACTCACGCAACTTTGAATAGGTAGATCAGAAGGGGAAACAATTATAATTTTTCCTGGCAAGTCCAGAATGATATTTCCCTAGATTTACTACTTTTTATACAGAGGGATGTCAGTCTGGTCACCACTCCCAGTATCGCGCCTAGAGCCAGAACCAAACATGATCGTGCAATCAGATTTGTTTAGTTCAGTGACGCATGTGAAACGAAGGAGCTCATTGATCGCTTATCATCCCCAAACAAAATGACATTTCCCCCACCTCAGATTATCAGAGTTTAGTGCTTTGCTCACTGATTCTGCAGAAATCCACAATGTTTTTCAGTCCCCTGTAATATTTTTTCTGAAAAAGGCGACCATGCATGTCCCCGATTGGCTAATCCACCTGTCAGTCACACCCATCTGAACTTGGGGAGATTCACCACTGACCAGATTCAGATCTTTGTAAAGTATTGGAAAAGTGTGTATTCTGGATCCCAGGCAAATTATCATATGGATAAAAGTCAGTGTTGCATAATATGTGACCTTTGCGTAGTAAAAATACTCTTGTTGTTTAGTGATGTCTGCAAAAATGCTTGGTGGCAACTGTCTATGTATGCAATTGAAACTAGGAAGCATCTTTTTTGTATCGGTGGCATTGCATTTGGCTACTCTGTTCTATTCTACAGTTTCACTCCCCACTTTTGCAGCAGATTCATAATCCAAGCATTAAATGGAAAGTGATGAATGCATGAGTTTAAAGTTTGTAACTTAACCCAGTCGATGTCGGGCTCAACACAGGAGAAAAGACCCCCCTGGACTTGGTGCTGTCCTTTGGTCTTGATGTAAATCTGATGGAGATTTGTGAAATGCACTTTTCGGAACACTTTACCGTGTTGTTCTGTGTCACGCTGCCTCAGAGTGTGTTTAGTCCATGCGCCTCAGCACGGTGAGTGCACACAATGAACTCTATGACTGCCTCTTTGTTTTCTGGTGTGGTCAGTGCATCTGAAACTATGAATGGAGATAATTGGCAAAACACCACAACAGATGGTCGGCTCTCTTGTTTCAATGACACTTGCACGCAGGTTTTGGATGCAGTGGCTCCATCAAGACTAAAGCGCACAAAGCCCATAGCACAGTCTTGGCTTAATGAGAACATGCGCAAGATCAGGCGCACATGTAGACACAATGAGAGGAAATGGAAAAAAGACTGTGAGATGAGAGCACATCATGCTGAGCTGTGCAACCTGCACTGGCTCCTTATTTCACATGAGGTGCAATCCTTCTGGCTATGCCCAAAGCCAGGCTCAAGACTAGAGGTGACAGAGCCACTTTCTGTGGCAGCGCCCAGACTATGGAATAGTGCCCTCTGTCTGTCAGATCCTCTCAGTCTGTAACACAGTTTAAGACTAGACTGAAAACCCACCTCTTCTCCCTGGCATTTAATACTAGTCAGGACATCTTGGTGTTTTATTGTACTTTCCCTATGTATTGATTTATCTGTATATTTGCTTTTGTTGATTTTTATGTGAAGGACTTTGGTCAGCTGAAGTTGTATAAATAAACTTGAACCAATATTACACTATTTTCTGATCTATGTTATAATGTTGTTTCCTCATCACAAACATAAATGGAGTTGTGTTTTGTTTCATTCACACATGTTTAACATGTTTGAGAGTTCTCCTCTCAAACAAAAACACTCTGTTCCACCTTGTGATGTCATGTGGTAATACAGGAAGTGATCCACTGTGTTTTTAAATTCCATACACCTTCACTAGAATCAATCGGATCATTTCAGCCCTGGAATTTCCGATCTTTACTGAACTAAAGGTAAATGGTAGTCATTAACTTGAAAACTACCGCTTCATGACATCACAAAGCGGAACAGAGCATTTTGAGCTTTGGTGGTAGTCATAACTTGAAAACTACCGCTTCATGACATCACAAAGCGGAACAGAGCATTTTGAGCTTTGGGGATGTAGACAGACTAATAATACACCGTTACTCAAACATCTAACATGGCTTAAAGCTCACAAGAGTCCATTTGGCATAATATAGGACCTTAAAACATAATTCTCTTGGTCACGGTTTGAGCATGTGGGGAAAAAAATCAGGTACTGCCTCTTTAAATATCATTCTATCTTAAACAAATTATTTGACGATTTCCACCTTTAACCCATTTGTATTTCTTTCACTCCTCCAACATCTGATTCCAATAGAAATGAATTAGCTGCTCATTGGCCTCATTAATGTCAACTGGCCCTGGCCCTGTTTAACACGTGGGCTGTGTGGACACTGAAGAGAGAGAGGCAGATTGTTGTAGATTGGGGAGCTCATGTGTGAAGCATCTACGGAAAGTGTCTGGAGGAAAGCTGTGGAGATGTGGGCTTCAGAACTGAGCCTGGTCCCGGGAGTGATTTAGGACATCCCATGCAGAGAAGGAGGGGGTAAGGGGCCTCAAAGTGTGGGTGGTGGAATAACAAATATGTCATGCACGGTACTCTGATAAAGTCTATTGCGCCATTAAAATCTCAAACAGATCATTTATCTTTAGATATTTCATTAAATGTGCACTATGTAACTTTCTGGTGGTGGGTCTTCAAAGTTTTGTCTCCAAACAAAGCAGTTGCACGATCATTTGGCAGATTTCTACACAGGATCCTCTTCTTGTCACATCCAGCAACTTTACAAAAGCAAGCAATGTGGACAAAGAGCCTTTGCGACGATGTTGGGGATACAAAGCAAAAATGTGCTCCGCGGTAAGATTTAAACTGGCCACATTCCAGTCAGTAGGCAAATACCAGCCGACTGTGCCACTGCCTCCCTGTCAACAACTTTATATTCACACAAAGGAAATAAGAGCCATCAAATGACATAATCATCTAATCAAAGTTGTAAAACGGACTGCAGAAAATCTATATCAGCGAGTAAGTTCCTGTGCCTTAAAATGGGACTGAACACCTAAACTCCGCCTACAGCCACATTTCAAACAGAGTGAGGGGGGAGTAGGGGCGGGATCTAGAGGTATAAGGAACAGTATGATTGGTCTATCCACACTTCAAACTCCGCCCCTGTTGTACACCTGGCTGTAATCAGGGTAGTCTTGTGTGATGTCACATAGTACTTGAAATTGCAGCGGTCACTGACCAAACGGATTTAGGTTTAGTAGTGAAAAAATAAAAACGGATTTAGAGTTTAGTTCTAGATAAGACTAAGGCAACATAAAGAAATACATGTTTTGTTTTTTTTATGTTCTCTGAGTTAAACTGTGAGGATTTGCACACAGAATGAGTGACTTGATTTACGAGCATTAACTACGAGTGCACTATTTTAGGAGCTTATGTACTCCGTGCCGTCTAAGTACTCCTCTGTTCAAAGCTGCATAGTTTATCTCCCCGGGGGTATGAGTCACCACTGACCTCCGACCTCTCCCAAACCGGCCAATCACTTCGCTCCTGACATCGGGCCAAATGTGAGGGATGAAACTTGGCGAAAACACAAGATAACATTAGGAGTATTTACAACTTTGCAATTCTAATTATTCAAATGCCTTTTAAATCAGCTAATTGAAAGCAAGTGCTATTAGCCTAATTTAAAGGTAAAGTAATATTGTGCTAAGCTAACTTCTTTGGATCACGATACAATGTTGTTTACTTATCAAATACATACCTACCTAATGTTCAAGCAATCCTACATACAATTTAGTCTGTGTCCTTCGGTTGAACTCAAAACGCTTGGTTCCGCTTAATGATGTCATAAGGTGTTAATTCATCCAGGAAGTCCTCCTCTGTGTTTTTCAAGTCTATTCGCCTTCATAAAAGTCATTATCTCAGAGCTTAGATTGCCTTAAAGCAGCTAACCGACTTTAAAACTTGCAGCTATTGTGTTTAGCCTTATCTATACTTCCACCTTGGTTGAGTTCTTGTGTTTTGTATGTTCAGAAAACAGGAATCAGTTGCGTGTAGTACATAATTTACATAATTTTGAGTTATACAATAAGAAATATCAAGGTTAAGATATTAAAAAAATCTACAATTCTCACATGACACAAAATTAGTTTGAATGATGTTTTAAACTTAAAGAGCCCGTGTACGTAAATGAGCAAAATGTGTCTTGCCCCAGTACAAATATATTGTATAAGCACTTAAGTAAGTGAGGAAAAACTTTGGACCATTGCAAACCATTTAAAATGAACTAGAACCGTTTTTCACGTTTTTAAGTCAATGAAAAGTAACAACGTAACTAAATGATTGATGTCAGTTTTGTTCATATGGGGTCTTTGCTAACTCCCCGAGCATCACTTCAAATGAATTTAAAATAGTTGTGTTATAATTACTTAAGGAGATAGATAGAAACAGGGAGGATAGTGGGATGAGATCAGCAGAACATCTTATCAGTGACTTCATCCGTGACAAAAGACCCATCCTCTTGAAAATATATCAACTGAAAGAGCGAAATGACGTTACACAATAGGCCAATAGAAAACCTGCTTGTCTCCATGGAGAAGTTACATAGTGTACCTTTAAATGTATTACACACTCAGTTACAAAAGACAACTGAATTCTGTCAACTGGATAAAGGTTTTTTGGGAGTAAAAGACGTTTTGCCTCTTGCATCATCTGTCAATCATTCCTAATTGTGTTTTACAGGTATAACCACGTTTATAACTAATGTAACTTTTGGGGAAAAATAGAGAGAGGATAATTAATTTGAAATAAAAATAAAATGTAATGTAAATTGGTCTGAAATATCTTCAAACTAACTACAGTTCTCTAGACCTAATTTGTTTCAAATCCTTAATGAAATTACTCAATCAAATCAAACTATTCATACTTTTCAGCTGACGTCATCAACATTCGGAGGTGTGATGCTAACTTGAAGCACTGCCCTGTCTGAAGCTGTGTTACTCAAGTTAGACTTTAATCTGGGCTTTGTTCTAACACCAGAAACAGAAACAACTGACTCAGAACTGCAAAATGTGAGCTGTTTTGTGCTGTCAAACAAGTCTCTCAAGTAACATTATAGTCAAGCTAGTTAGCATTAGCCAACAGTTTTGCAGTTAGTCGCTCTCACTTTTTTTGTTGAAAATCAAACTCCTAAACAGGACCATGAACGCTCGTATTGATCACAGGCTCCTTTGGGGTTTTTTTTCAGACAATCTTAAAACTTTTTGGCAGTGTTTGCTAATGTGTGCATTGAGTAACCATGGTAACTGCTGAATATTCCACCGTAGACATACAAGTAGTGCCCTCCAAGCGTGAGGTCACTGCAAAGTATCAATTATGATGAAGACTATTAACTCCCATGTGTTTTTTTCTCATAAAACTGTATTATTTACCTATCACATTCACAACCATTCACAAAAGCCATAATCGTAGAAGTAAGGATCCATAGTGTCTCTCATTGCACATAATTTCAAAAATATTTTCATTTTAAATACGTCCTCAGTCTTCCTCCATGGCCTTCTTTGTCTCATCACCACATTCATCTGAAACATATTTTGTATATTTTGTTTTCCATCTCACCTTTAAAGGACTTTCTGTATTCATCAAATTTACCCCTCCTCTTCCTCCTCCTCAGGTCACACTGTCCTCCCTATACTGTGTGTGGTGTTTGCATATGAGTTTCCAAAAACACTTGAGGGATCATTAAAAAAAACAAACATTATAATTAACATATTTTTTGTCTGAAATATTTTGAACTGGTGGTTTTCAGATTCTACGACACCGTTTTTCCTATTGATTACATTGTATTTTGCCATGAAATATCCAAAAGGTAAATCACAAAAGCTGAACCTGATCATTTCTACAACTGACTGCACCCAAGAACTCACTGTATTACAACAAAAATATGCATTTTAACAATATTCATTTAGATAAAAAGTATTTGTCTATGGACTCTCTGAGCAAGACACTTCCAGATACGGCATCACACGTATCTAGTGTAGACGTATCAAATACTGTTACAGTTTTGGACCAAGCAAATAAATGCAATAATTAAAAGTGTTGCTAATGTCAGCACCTCTACTCATATAGAAAATAAACAACATGTGATAAGTGTGAATAATACGATAGGCCTGTCACGGTAACAAATTTTGAAGTTCGATATATCGCTGAAACTGAAACTAATTTATACCACTGACATAACAACCCAAGAGCAGATTTAAACCTCAAAACTAATCAAATTGTACAGTATTGTAAAAATCATGAGTTGCAATAAATAAACAGCAGAATGAAACACTTTAGTACTAAGTTTACGTCTGTAATAAGTCATAGAAGTTCATTCAATGTTTTAGAGCTTAAATCTTATCATATTGCCAAAAAATAATCAACCCCCCCCCCAAAAAAAAACAATAATGCAAAGAAAATGTACACACAATAAATATTGACCCCAAAAATATATTGTTCCAGCTTCTAAATACTGAACGATAAGTCGTGTTATCATGACAGGCCTAAATGTGGAGCTATAATTTTTTGAAAAAGATTTGTGCAACAAATTCCATGATTTGGCCAAAGCTTTTAGTTAAACACAACAGAGCTACATGCATATAGGACTTAGACATTTAAGTGTAGACATATTTAGCTGCATCTGTTCTTACATAATGATCATGGAAGAAACCACACACGCACAAATCAAATTATGAACACAAAAGAAATTACAGATGCACAAAGTGAATTGCGAATCCACAAAACGCATTACAACTTGAATTAAAGACACACAAATCAAATTATGGACAAGTTGAATTAAACCATACAGAAAACTCAGGTAACTACTCATCCACCGAAAAGATAAAATAGAAGCGGAGCACAAAAGTAACAAATGTCTTGCAATTAAAAATACATCAGGGAAACAGGGAGGGCGTTCAGTACACGAAAAAGGAGCATAGGACAGAATGTGAGAAGGAAACAGCGAAGGCCTGCACACGAGCAACAAAACACAAACCAGAACAGGAGCAACTCAGATCAGCCATTTTTGACCACTGTAAAAAAGAGAATCACATTATGGACTGGGACGGAGCAAACATCACAGAGACAGAGGACAACAAAATACGGAAACGTGCCCACGGGACTTTAAACCGGGACGAGGGGGCTTTTTTACTCTCTCACACCTGGGATACTGTCCTGAAGAAGTCGGACTGCAGATGGCGCTGTCGTCCTGCCTCCACCGGAAGGAAGACAGCGCCAAAACCTGTTTAAATCAGCTGACAGGACACGTCACAGCAACATCACGTGACCACTGTGAGGCGCTAGTGAGTAGTCCAGACTGTCAGGTATGAGAACAAACTAAACCCCAATCTGGATGACAATAATAAAAATAATCATTCAAAGTATCTCTTCTTTCTTGAGGTAAAGCTTTGTGCCAGTTCCAAGCGAGAATAAATACAGATCGGAAAGGCATCTGGTATAAAAATCTCTCTACAACTCAATTTGTGAACCACTTACGTCTGTCAAATGAAGCAGATACTATGTGGGATAGCTTGAGGTTTATTTACATTCTCTCTAAGACACAACACAAATATATTCTTTTGAGGACACCACAACATCTGTCCAAGCACAACTTTTGTAAAAACTTCAAAAATTCAAGCCAACCCAAGTATTTCGCTCATGATAAAAACGTGTACAAACAATACAAAATCTTCAGAGTTCCAGAGTGGTTATGTGCATCAATAAACAAAACCATGAGAGCCTCGAATAAGATGTCCCGTTGGATTATACGAGAAAGCCGAGTCTGGACAACATCAAATTCCTGAAACTCCTGAAACATTTTTTCAAGCGTATTAGCCATATTACACTACTTCATGGTATAATATAGTGTTGTTACCACAGAGTTTGTAAAGAAGTGAACTAAGTGAGTGTGACATCTCCAGTCAAATGAAGCTCATCGAGGCTAGAGCAGTTACAGGGGCGAATTTGGAGCCAATGCCCATATTTCGAATTCCGACTGCAAGCATCATAGCAATCAAAGAGCCAATCTGGAGCGAAGCTGTTGAAGGTAACGCCCCTTCCTGTGAAGCGCCCGCCCCCTGATTTGTCTGTTATTAATGTTCATATCTTGACTTACGGACACAATAGCGAAATAAAAACACCAGAATCATATAGAGCGGGTTAATACGAACATTTTAAGATCAAAATGGTGAGCCGGACAGCAGCAGTTACACAGAGAGGGGCCAGTGAATTGGAGCCAGAGTCGATGGAGCCGGAAGTGCACCTATAATCACTTGCTATTTGGAACGCGGTGGCTAGCAGGTTAGCTATGTCCATTTATATATACAGTCTATGGTTGTTACTAAATTTTAAATATTGTACTAAGTAGCACTTTTGATACTGATAACACAATGATAATTACAATCATTTACTTAAAAGTAAGACTAAATAACAAGTTTCTTTAAAGTTTAGTATTTCTAATTTCTATTTTTCCATTTTTTTCCATATCTGTACTTGTTCAAATGAGTGTAGGTAGTAGTAAGTTTGAAAACCACGATCACATGTACACACGGCCAAACTTGGATGATAAGTTTGTATATTGATTGAAATGTGGTGAAGTATCCAAAATTGTACTCAAATAAGAGTAACATTAATTCAGAATAATAATTCTACTCTGGTAGAAGTACAAAGTAGTGGTTCAGAAAATTACTCAAGTACTATTCGAGTAATAAAGTGTTTAGGGAAACTACAACAGAAGTAAATGGTCACATTTTTATACAGCGCTTTCCATCAAGGAACCACTCACATATTCTTGCCCAAGGACACAACAACAGAGCTGGAATTGCACCACCAATCTGTGAGTCAGTGGATCTGACCGCTCTACCAATGATGTCGAGGGCTGGATTAGAACCAACAACCTTCAGATCAGTGGACAGACTCTCTACCAACTGAGCTACTGACTAAATACACTTCAGTAACTATAACTGAGTACGACACAACTCGACTCGAGACGTTTGTGTTGGAGAGATTGTAAAGACACACTTTTGGCCCCATGCAGGAGCCTTATTCAAACATGTTTGTAGATTTGTGCGTACCTGGAGACACGGTGATGTTGTGAGCAGAGCAGGAAGGAAGCACTCACACATGTTTATGTAGTTACATATAAGATTTACCTCTTCATCTATAAAGCCTCGTGATACTGAGAGGGCTGCTAATGTTGTCAGTGTCTTCACCCAATCAGTCACTTTCTCTACACAAATGTAAACTCAGCAGGATTTCACTTTTTCTATAATGATGCATAAACTGGTGGCAGAGTGGTCAGCGATTCTACCTCCCGGCTTGATAGATCTCTGAGCGGGCTCGCATCTGCACAAACCTGACTCTTGCTTATCTTAAATGAGGGCCTCGTCCTGCTTGTTTCCATGGAAATGCTGCTCCTTTGGCTATAATATTCCATCATCATCGTCTGTCTCAATGGGGAATGTTCAGAAGTATGGTTTTAAGTTGTTATTTCTATGGAATCATGCAGATGACATGCCATCAAATTATAAATTCAATGTATATGGTCAGACAAGTCGAAGTTTTCCCAAATACTTTTTACTCTTAGTTGAGACATTTCTTGGACTACTACTTTGCACTTCTAATAATATAACTAATATGATGAAGTTACACTACTCTTACTTGAGTATAATTTATGTCTACACTACTTACCCCTGAGGATAAAAGTATTTCGAGCTCTCAAAAAACTCCAAAGGCCAATATAATTCTTATCTCATTTACAAAACCACTTTCTGCAGTTTCCTGGTCATCGCAATGACTACAGAACCTGAAACCTGATTTGTGAAAATGAGCAGAATTCATAAAAATGGCACAGTATGCAACATTCAAAAAAGAAAAACCTCCTGGAGCTCTGGACTTTAAGCTAAACATAAAAATACTGGCTTCAAACCTGCATTTCTCCATAACTGTGGGGGTCTGACATTTTAAATATATTTATTATGTTAAGTTTTCACTGCCAAATGTCATGCGGACTTATCCCTGAATAATCCTGCTAATCTCTGTACATTTTACAATCCTTTCTCTATCAAATTACTTGGAAAGGGAGGACACGGAATTACTGGAAAAAAGTACCTCAGATACAAGTATGTATCCAGCTATTGCACACCTGCACGAGTGGGCTTTACTGTGTTGTTTCTTGCACGTGATTGACTCTGTTTGGACTAAAGTGGGTCATTGAGAGCGGCCCGTGTGGGGGGAAGTTGCTCCGTTTGGGAATGGGAATAGCGGTCAGGCCAAGTGAAATAAATGACATATGTGGGGGATGCAGAGACTTGAGAATTTGAAGTCAAAGCCAGATTTCTTAGAGTCTTTTGTCTGCTGGAGGTAGTAGTGGTGACTTCTGTTAAGGTCATTGGAAACATTAAAAGGTGACATTTTAATGCAATGCCACGTGTTAAAGAAGACATATGTTTTGTTTAGTAGTGAACTAGAACTGGTCCTGTCACGATAACACATTTTGAAGTGCGATATATCGTTGAATATAGACGATAAACAATAATATTGAAACCAAACTGTAATTGCGAATTAAGTGATTCCAGACCAGGCAGAGGGTTGAAAGAAGTTTTTATCTGATCAGATGAGTGAAGGTACAGACAGCAGGCACATGCGTTACATTACAAAGGAGCCTTCCCGGTACTTATACACTGAGAAAGGTACTATCTTTACTATCTGGACTTAAACTAATTTGACATACTGTCGGTACAAGGTCATAAATGGATATACCTTTAAGTGTTTACAGGAAGGTAGAATATGTCACTGAAAAGATTGAGTACAAGGGCCTAGTGTCACAGGTATATGGATAGCCACAGCTTGTAACTGAAGTACCTGGTTCCAGTGAAGACATCTTAAAATAAGAAAACAACTGAGAAACAAGCTCATCTCCATGTCTGTAACACACAGTATTCAACACAAGATTTAAGAGCAAAGAGTTTAAACAGAAATGATGCTTTCACAAACCAAAAAGCAAAAGTATCCCCTAAAAAGTATTCCAAATGTAAAAAATTGTTAAAAAATATGAGCTGCAAGGAATAAACGAACACTTAAGTAGTCAGTTTGCGTCTGTAATGAATCATAGAAGTTCATAATTCAAACCTTTACAGCTCGAATCTCATCGTAGCACAGAAAATAACCAACATTTTCTCACTACTACAATGAAAAGTACCCACGATAAATATTGACCTTGAAATATTAGTGTTCCTCCTTTCATATACCGAACGATAAGTTGGTAAAGAATTTATTGTGACAGGTCTAACTATAACATTTGTAGATCGTTATTTTTTTAAATATTTTGTTCATTGTAAACCGCAATATTGACCTGAAACAACTAACAGAAACAGGCCCAGTGAGTTCCTCTTCAACAGTGATAGGCAGCAGCAGATTTTCATTTACACATTTTTACTGTTGAAAAATGGCTATGTGACAGTTTTGATATTACATTTTAAATAAATTAATTACAGAGCTGTGGGAGGAGATAGGGGGTAGCGAAAACAAGGCTGGAATGTAGGACGATACAGGATTATTCACACATGCCCAGTCATATGACATATGACTCAATCAAAATAAAACTTTGAGAAAGTTGATTAGGGATCGTCATTGTCGGTTTAAAAGCTGATAAAAGTTGATTTTGCATAATATGTTCCGTTTAAGACTTGCTTTACTGTTGTCTATGCTGGAATGTAACAAAGTAAATGTAGTAAAGTACTGCAGTTAAGCACGATTTTTAGGTATCTGTACTTTACTTAAGTACATTTTACAGTGGATACTTTTTACTTTTACTTCACTACCTTTGAGAGCAGTTATC